>VZRM01007780.1:177924-247705 GCA_013397955.1 Grantiella picta
AGGGATGTGCAGAACAGATCCAGGAGCCCGCCCCGCCAGAGGGATGTCCAGAACACATCCCAGCACCCATTTCCCCACACTCTTCCCTGTGTCAGGGATGTGCACAACAACTCCAAGCACTTATTTCCCCATAGCCTCCCTGCCAAAGAGATGTGCAGAACACATCCCAGCACTTATCTCCCCATACTCTTCGCTGTGAAAGGGATGTCCAGAGCACACCCCAGCACCCTCCCCGCCCAAGGGATGCACAGAATACCTGCCAGCACCCTCTCCCCATCCCGTCCCTGCCCAGGGGTCAGCCCAGCGGCGCTCCGCGCCCGCGGAGCCGCAGGACTCACCGAGCGCAGCATCGCACAGCAGCTGCTGGGGATGCGCGGGCGCGCAGCTGCAGCCGGACACGGCGGCGGGCAGCACGGCCAGCAGCAGCGCCAGCAGCAGCGCTCCGGCCGCGCTCCCGGGGCTCCCGGGGCTCCCGCTGCCCGCTCGGCCCATGCTGACCCCGCGGAAAGCTCCTCCTGCTCCGCGCTGCTCCGCTCCGCGCTGCGCACCCGCGCTGTGCCGGCCCGATGCGCTCCGTGCCGCGCTCCGTGCCGCGCTGCTCGCTCCGAGCGCTGCCGGTGCTCCGAATGTCCCTGGCTCGGGACCCTCTTATTTATGGCCCCGGCGCCGAGGGGATGCTCCGCCTTCCTGGCTGGGCAGCTCTCCATTGGTGACACGGCCCGGGCCGCCCGGCCGCCAGCGCGGGATGGAGACGGGAAAACAGCGTGCGAGGATGTGAAACCGATCTGCTGGCGGGGTTGTCTCGTTCTAGGAAGTTTGCTCGCGCTCCGGGTTAAAAGGCAGCCGTGCGATCTCGTTTCGGGCGAGAAAACAAAGCCGTGCTGTGTTAAGCTCCGTTCGCAGCCCCTGAGCTTCCCCTGCACTTCTGGGCATTTTCCTGAGCTGCCGTCCCTGTTCGCAGGCTGGACAGAACTTCATTCATGGGAAGGAAACTCTCAATGCTCTGCTTGTGAGCCTCCAACAATCGCCGGTTGCAAGGGAGGATGAATCGCGATAAGAGCTGCAATAAAAAGGCATTTAAAAAATAATTTCATCACAGATTTAATTTCAAACAGCAAGGAAAAGCATCCCAGTGGTGTATTCGGGAGGCAGGGCTCTTTCCCTGTATTCCTTATGAATGCAAATCCTGTGCCTGTACTTCCTGGCTGATGGTGTAAGTGCAATATGGACATAAATAGAGATTTCAGAAACCCTTTTCACCTCCAGAGCTTCGGTTGCTGTGGCAATCTGGATTAGTGTCACCTGTGGGCACCCTCTTCTTACAAAGAAAAACGTTGCATGAGGAAGCAACCCGAGCTGTGATTAGAGAGTAATAAAGAACATCTCTGGATTGCCATGCAGGACAGGGCTGCATAAATAACTCTGCGCTCTGCCACAGCCCAAATCAAGCTAGGAATTGAAAATTCATTAACATGGCCTGAACCATTGCAATCCAGGCTCATGAAAATGTATTTTGTGGAGGCTGAGGTTTAGGTGTGCCCAAAGTAGATGGTTACCTTTAGAGAGATGTGTACATGCTTGACAGCAGCCAATTTATTTTATTTCTGAACAGTTTTACAAATATTAGTGCTCTGATTCTTTTTTCTTTTTAACTCCCACCCTCCCCAAGATACACTCCATTAGAAAAAAAAGTGCAAATATTCACAATGATTAGAATTGGGTCTCATTTTTGGACTTCAGATCCACACTGACCACTGAGCCAGGAATCCTGTACACCACGTCCTGATTTCACACAGCCGCACTTGGATTTGTTACTTTTCCTCTCTGAAGTTTTGGCTTCAAATCATAAGGTTGGATCCAAGCCCAGGACTAACACCTGAAAATAATTTAGACCTGTTAACATCTCTGTTCTTACCTAGGCAAACTGACTTCTTTCGTGTGAGGGAAAAGGTAAAAAAGCTCAAACCTTGCTCAGGAAGTTCAAGTTCCCAGAAAGCTGTGAACCCCCCAGGCAGGTGTGTCAGAGCCTCTGTGATCAGCATTCTGGGCTTTTGATTTCCAAACCTCACTCAGCAGGACTGGGGAGTGATGGAGGAATTCACTGGGACCCATTGATTGGTTTCCATGTCACATCACAGGGCTGCTGTTACAGATGATCTAAACAGACCAATTTGAGCGCTGTTGCTGTAAAATTCAAATAATAAAGACATATGCTGGGCAAACGCTCTTCCCTACCTGTCCCTGAGGCACATTTTGTCCGGGATTCTCCAGAACAACATGTCCAGCTGTGTTCTAAAGACTTTTATATGTAGAACAATCGAACTAATTGTATAATCAATAGAAAAATACTATGCTGGGAACCAAATTTAAAAATTATTTCATGTCAAGTTGAAAATTAGTTGTCTGCTATCTTCTAGATAGAGATGAGAATGAAATTCTTCCAACTGGATGTGTGGGAATGCAAAAATGCTGAAGGTAAATCTCGTGTGCTGCTTGTGCCAATGCCATTAACACACGTTAGGTATGGTTACACCTGGTATTGCCTGCAGGGATAATTCTGTTGGGTTTCTCAGAGTCCCTTAAAGCCAGGTGGGATATTGAAATGATGATCACACCTACAGAAGGGAATGGCCCTAAGAGAGGCTCCCACTAAATGTATTCCTAGGTGGTCCCAGCTGGCATTAGGAGGGGTGGGGTGGGAAATGCAGTATTTTCTGAAACCTCAGCAGAACTCCTATTTTCTGATAAAGCTTCATTCTGAAACAGTTTCGTCAAAGTCTGGCTGAGTTTAGACAGTGACATACTGACATCATGGCTTTGAAAGGGATTTTAATATGCCTGGAAAGCTCTGTATCCAGGAACTCGCTCTCACAAATGCAGGAAAATGTGCTTTTAGTCTGTGTATCAGAGGAGACAAGTGCTGCCTGTGCTGCTGTGAGGCAGTGCTGGAGCTCCTGGTACCACCGAGCAGCACCAGCAAGATTCAGGGCTTAGCTTGAAACTGCATTGACCTTTTTTATATTGGGTAGTGCAGTGGTTGGCATTGGATAAGGAAAATTACTTTTAGGGAGTTTAAAAGGAGCCTCAGTGCTCTGGAGCCAGGCTGGGAGAGCTGGGGTGTCCACCTGGAGAGGAGAAGGATCCAGCAGAGCTCAGAGCCACTTCCAGTGCCTGAAGGAACTCCAGGAGAACTGCAGAGGGACTGGGGACAAGGGATGGAGGGACAGGACGCAGGGAATGGCTTCCCACTGCCAGAGGGCAGGGAGAGATGGGAGATTGGGAAGGAATTGTTCCCTGGGAGGATGGGCAGGCCCTGGCACAAGGTGCCCAGAGAAGCTGTGGCTGCCCCTGGATCCCTGGCAGTGTCCAAGGCCAGGCTGGACATTGGAGCTTGGAGCAGCCTGGGACAGTGGAAGGTGTCCCTGCCATGGCACAGGACCGAAGGGGATGAGCTTTAAAGTCCCTCCCACCCCAAACCACTCCATGATTCTTTTACAAGGAGCCTCAGGCTCAGCACCCATTCTGTATTGCAGTTAGGTCTTGACCTCATAAAATAAAAAGATTATTCTGAAAAGAACAGGAATATTCCTTGACTAACATTTAAGCAAAATAATAACATATCTTAAATAATAGTCGAGAAATTGTAGCCAACATTTTATAGATGCAAACAGACTGAAACAAATTTTCTATTTGTACAAATGGAGTGATAAGAGAGCTTCCTTCACTAGCCAGGGTGTTCTGATGGCAATTTCCCTTTGGTTTGATAAGTAAGCCACGACATCACAGCAAACGATGTCACTGCACTCCTGAAGGGTGGAGAGGCTCCAGGACTCTCTGCTTCTGTTCTGGTTCTGCAGCCACTGGCTGAAAAGAAGCACAGAAGTTCATTTATCAAGGGATAAATGATATCAGTCACTGATTCCTCCGATTCCTCATGCACACAGAAGAAATCATACTTGGCAGTTTTTCACTCAAGTCTAGTGTTGAACAGCTAATGTCTGGTTTCTAGTAAAGTACAAGAAAATAAAGAGGGTTGGGGGATAAGCCATGGTGTTTGGTGATGTGTGCAATATCAGAACAAGGCAGGAAACCTGACTGCAGGCAGATTTGCAATCAGCCTCATCTCTCCTCCATGAGAATCCGAATTTTGTACAGCACTTCCCATTCTGGAGGGGCTTTGTGCTGTGGGTTGTCAGGGGCCTTGGTATTGTTTCCTACAAAGCATGAATGTCTCCCAACAGCAGTGTGGGCATTAATTGCCATTAATTGCTGCGTTCTCTAACAGCCCCCAGAGAGCTCTACTAAACCCACTGAGCTCCTGCTGTGTTTCCCCTGAATCCCAGAGCAAACTCCTGCTGAATCCGGGATATTTTCATCTCTGGAGGGGACAGGTGATGGGTGAGGGACATCAGCCTGGGAGCTGAGGGGGGACAGGCAGCACTGCCAGGGCAGCTCTGCTCCAGGCTGCTCTCCTGCCCTTCCCCACCTGCCCATCCTCTCCTCTCAGCCTTTGCAGGGTGAGGAAAACCCAGCGGGGAAGAAAACCCAGGGGTGTGGAAAATACAGGGCTGAGGATAATCCAGGGCTGAGGAAAACCCAGGATAACCCAGGTCTGGGGATAACCCAGGATAATCCAGGGCTGAGGATAATGCAGGGCTGAGGATAACCCAGGGTTTCAGGATATCCCAGGGCTGAGGATTCCCCAGTGCTGAGGAAAATGCAGGGTTTTAGGATAACCTGAGGCTGGGGATAACCCAGGGTTTTAGGATATCCAAAATTTGAGGCTAACCCAGGGCTGCAGGATGTCTCAGGGTTTCAGGATACCCCAGAGTTTCGGGATACTCCAGGGTTTCAGGACAACCCAGGGATTTAGGATATCCCAGGGTTTCAGGATGTCCCAGGGCTGAGGATACCCCATGGTTTCAGGATACCCCAGGGTTTCAGGATCCCCCAGGGCTGCAGGACAACCCCCTGTTCCTGCCTATGCTGGGATTCCCTCCTGCCCTGCCCTGTCCCTTCCCAGCCCACTTTCCAAGCCCAGCCCTGCACACTGTTCATCCTCTCTGGGCACTGCTCACAGCATTTCTCTGCTGGTTTGGGTTCCACCCAGCCTGTGAGCTGTGGCAAGGAGCACTGACCTCTGCTGCACAGGGATTGTCCACGCAGCCTTTCCCAAAGCCTTGTCCCTGCAGTGGGACATGCCACAGCCCCCTCGCTGTCCCTGCCAGCTGCCAGGCAGTTTGAGTCTGCTCAGAGCCTTCTGCTTGGGCTGCCTGCTCTGTGCATTAACTTCCGGCAGTGCAGAGTACAGTTTGTCACCTAGATCAGCCTGATTTTCTCTTCATTGTGGCAAATGAATCTTATTTGAGAGCGGCAGCAGGCAGGATTCTCCACAATTTGTCTGTGGCCTGCTGGATGCTTTGCCTCTGTTCTCCTCCCTGATTCTCATTTAGCACTGCAATTACCTCTAAAATCCACTTTCAGCTTACCTGATCTACTCACACTACACATCCTGTACCAAACCTGCACGATCACATTGAAAATTCAGAGTCAGAATAGCATTTCCCAAATTTTGTAAGCTCCAGAAAAGCTCACAAAATAGATGAGCTTCCATGGATTTTATATTCCATTGTCTCTGTATGAATTACAGCCTGCTTCAGACAGGAGGGTATTTATAGCTGTCACCTCTGAAATACTACAGTAAAAAACCACATTTTACAGTCACAGCAATTTGGGTAATTGTTTTATAAGGTGGCAAAATGTTGCCTGACTTTAGAGGTAGCAGTTTTGCGAACAGTTTTTGGAAGGATGAATCAAACACCGACATGCCGGAATCAAAATATAATTTGTTTCTGCAGAGTTCTTGTCTTCAGAATTTCTGCCAGAGATCTGTGGCAACTGCTCTCATTGATTCCCTGCAGTCACACCTCGTGTTCTCCTTCTTAATGACAATTTCTGGTTTCATGCTGTAGAGGAACAGAAAACAGAAGATTTTTCTGCCATCAGATCACTTTGTGCTGATTTAGATCGGTGTGATTTTTGAGTGGACAAATCAGCTGTGGGGACAAAGGCGTTTGAGGTGGATCTCTGGTGATCAGGTGGAGTCACTCCGTACCCCAGGATCACCTCCAGCCCTGCCTGGTGTCAGGGAGCACACGGAGAGCACCAGGAGGTGCTGGGGGCAGCCAGAGCTGAACACAGGGAGCTCAGAACTCCCAGCTCTGCCCCAATTCCCAGTTCCCATCTGTATTTGAGGGAACTGAGGTGGCCCTGGGACCTGTATCAGTTCACAAACCACTTTAACCTTCTCTTCTGGGTAAATCACAGTTCAGGTGATTTTCTCCCTGGCACACTAACAAATTAAATCTCTTTACCCACTTGAACTTTCAATTTCTTTACTGCCCCTGTGCCTGAAAAGACAACCCAAACCACCTCGGATTCCCCCTTGGCTTGGGGGTATCAACCATTTCTCCTTCCAGACAGTTTTACACCTCCTTTCAGCTGCCAAGGGGAAAATCTGTGTGCACATCTCCAGCCTGCGCCTGTGGAGGGTGATGTTTTCTGCTGAGGCCAGAGCTGAGCTGGCCCTGCTGGTGACAGAGCTCCTGCCTGGCTGAGCCCCACTGGATCTGCAAATTGTGTTTGCTGCAAACCAAACAGACCAGAGAAAGTACATCTGCTGCTTGTTTATTGATTTAGGGCTCTTCCTGCCTGTTTCTGGGAAAGAAAGAAAAAAAAAGAGGAATAAAAGGCCACCTTCGTTATTTCACTTTTAATTTCCTTTCTCCAAAGTAAGCAGAGCAAAATTAGATTTAGGCTGATGCATATTCCACAAATAAATTACATGGAACTAGAGTGGTTAAATGAACTTTGCTTGGGGATTATTGGAAAGATAAATATTTAAACTCTGAACTTGAGGTAAGTCATGTTTATGCAACATCTGGGGTTTTTTGTCACTGCTTCTCCGCCCCCTCTTTTTTTCCCTGTTGTGGCTTTTCTAGTCAGCTCAGCCCTGAGCACAGGAAAGCAGGGTGGATACCAATACCACCTTCAGAAAATTGGCTTGTCTGTATCGTTGCCAGCAGAGGGGTTTTTTGAACTTTTTTTTTTTTTTAGCAGATGATCTTTGCCCGGTTCTATTTTTATTAGATGTCTTTGATTGTATTTCACACCACGTCTTGGTTAGAAGAATTCAAATTACATCTCTTGGGGGAGAAAAAAAAATCAGTTTGTATTTAAGTCTGAACATTGTTCAAAAACACTTCAATTGCAGTAGAACTTACAAACCTTTGAGCACCACGAAGCCTAAACTGGAAGGTTTTATTTTAAATTAATAGACTTATAATTGCAGGATGACACTTGACTAACCAGACATAGAAACTCCAGGAAATTTCTGCAGTAGGGAAGGATAGGGATTTCCATTACGGATGGAAAAATGCAAACAACACAGATGGGAACTGTGCTGGGTCACTGAATTACCTGCCCTGCAGAGCAGCCAAGGTGATGATGGGGCCTGGAGGGATTGTGGAATTTTATCGAACCAAAATATTCCTTTCTACAGTAAAAACATGTTAGGCACATTTAAGAAATCTTTAGGTTGCCAGACGCTGAAGGTTGATACAATAAAGTGAGATTTGCCTTTAAAGCTACAAAAAAATCTTCAATTTTACAAAAATCTTCCATTTTAAAAGGCTGGTGCAGGTGAAATGGTAAGAAGCCATAATTAGTACTAATTATCCTTGCTGTTGTGATGTCAATAAGGGAATAATGGAATGAGCTGGGTTTTTAGATTTTCATGCTCATCTAGAAGTGAAATTTGTCCTCTCTAGGGTATCTGTTCAGCCATGAAACACCTGAAATAATTGTCAGGAGTTTACAAATGGCATTTCATTTCCCACATTGAACCTGACTGTGTGTATAGGTAGATCAAATAAAAAAGGAAGTATTTTTAGTTCTTTTTTATGGTGTTTTTATATAGACACCTCCGGCCAGCATCACCATCCATGAAATTGTGCTCCAGTGCCAATATCCCCCGGAATTCCCAGGAATACACAGGCAGGGGTGTGTTACACTCCTTGGGCCTTACAGGGCTGGGTGATCTCCCAGCTTGGATCACACAATTCCTCCCCAAATTCCTGTGGGAAAACCATGTCACATCCTGCACCTAACAGCCAGGGGGAAATATAAAGTCACTAGGCAGGATTTGTGCCCAAGAGCCTTGGGTTTGGTTTGGGGTTAGAAAAGAAAACAATAAAAAATAACCAGAAAAGGAGGCAGGGTGTGTTTGTGAGAGAAATGGCACAAATCCTGCAGAGCCACCCTGCATCCCCAGAGCAGCTCTGGTGCCAGGGAGGGGTTTGTCCCCTGGGAAACACGAGGGAGGTTTATCTGGTCAGGTGCCCTGCAAGGAACTCTGGTCTGGGGAACAGGAGTTTTCCTCTGCTGCTGCTGCTGAGCAGGAATTGCATGCACAGAACCCAAATCTCACTTTCACTGAAATGGATTCAGGAGGAGAGGAGGATTTTTGTATTTCCTAGCAAAGAGTACTATGGCACACTGCTGATTTTACTTTTGATTTTTCATAGCACATCACTGAAAATACCCGTGGTAATATAACATAAAATCAGGCCACTTATTCATGGGCACAGCATTAATTTGTGACCTTTGTAATTTTGTTAATTAACTGCTCAGAGTTGGAGCATTATTTCAATTATTTCCTTTCCACGCGGCAGGTTTTGGGTTATTTGGTTTTTTGGTGGGGTTTTTCTCTGCCCAAAGTCCCAGGCAGCTCCACACTGGGGGTCTCAGCACCACCCTTGGCTGTGGATGCCACGTGCTGGAAATTATTGGGCAGAAATGTTGGTTTGAATAAAGTTAAATAATACTTTGACAAACTCTCTACATTTGGATTACAAATTAAATCTCACAGAAGAAGAATATGGATTCCTTCCTTTTCTCAACAACAAAAGAATCCTTTATCAACTTCTGAGAGATGAGGAAAGGGAATTTTCTACTTTCTGAAACTGATTGAATTTGCTGCTTGTCCCTATTCATTCTCTGTAATTATTAATTGAGGGAACAGAAGGAAAGATAGGCCACACCTAAATCCTCTACGAAAAACATATGCAATATATTGAAAATATCTGGACATTTCAGAAGAGTAGTGCAATGTTATTTTACAGATTTCAGGCATTTTAAATAGGTTCTGACCAGTAATTAATGGTATTGAACCTTTGAATTCAACTTGTAATGTGGACAAGGAACATTTGATGTCACAAACTTACATCAACAGAGGAGTGAAAATCCAAAGCCTTTCAAGCCTTCATGAGGATGGCTTGATCACTTACTGCTGGTAGAAGAGTTCCAAAAGCTCTGTGCTCTCACACCAGGGAACCCCACAGATGTCATCCCTGATTCCAAGAGAATTAATGCCATGAGAAACCATGATCTGGGTCAAAAAGACTGCCTGTGAATGCACACCTTCCTGAATTCGTATGTATTCAGCAGCTTCAGAACTCCGGGTCAAATCTGGATTTAGCAATTCCATGGGTACAGCTCCTGTTTCAGGTCGTTTTTGTCTGACTCCAAACAGCTTCAGTGCAGCTGCAATCACTCTGTGAGTTGCCTGTCACTGGCACAGGAAACAGAAGAGCAAATGGAAAATTGCAGGAGCTGTGTGTGTCCTGAGTCCCTCTGGGGCTGCCTGCACTCTTTATTTACCTAGCACAAGTAGAAAAAGGGTGGAGAACCCACGACTGTGGGGCTGCTGGTGCTAGGATCGGGAATGTAAAAGAATTAAGGAATATTGCAGTTGCTGCAATATTCTTTAATTTGAATATGGGAGTGTTGGCCATTGGCTTCCAGTTTCCCCATGGAGATGGAGGAGCCCAGATCCCAGGGCAGCTCCAGTTCCCACTGCAGGCACAGGGCTGAAATCCCAAATCCTCTCATCTCACAGTCCTGTAAGGACCACACCAATTAACTCTAAAGTTAACACATTAAGCCCATGACAGAATCCATTCTGGGGGCACTCAACACCATCGAAAGAATTCAGCTGGACTGCCTTGAAAATGATGAAATAAATGGTGGTTCTGTAAAATAAACTGATAGTAAAGAGCTAAGTGGGATACAAATGAGGTCCTGAGTGAAAAACACCTATAGCCATTTGGAGAGGGAAAAGATGGATGCTATTAAACCATGATATGATGATTTATAGTGATGATTTTCCAGACAGGATATTACAGCCACTTTTGAAGCCCATCTAAGCTGTTGTATTTCCATTACAGGTCTATTAATTTCTATTATTTAATGTTTCACTCTCCCCGTCCCTGAGCCCTTCCAGGCACAGTTAACCATGGCAGTGTTTGATTTCTCACTCTCAGGGAAGTGCCCAGGCTGCCAAGGGGTGTTAAAGCCTTTCTGCCTCACCCAGCTCATCCCAAATCCCAGTGGGAAGGTGGAAATAACCACGAGATTTGTCCAGTCATTAACAGAGTGAATTTAATTCACATTATTATTGTATGGCAGAGTGTATTTCAGTTCAGCAAAGCCACTTCCACACTCACTATATCTCAATTTGAAATGTAGGAATCGACTTCTGCTCTCCAGATATCTAAAGGATTCTGCTTCCAAACAGTTTTGTTATTAATTCCCTTTATTTGTGAAACGAAATCTGTTTGTTCTGCAAGGGAAAGTGTCTGCAAATTCTCAGCTCAAAGCAGGACCTACTACCAGTGACACCTCAGTCATAGAAGTGAAGCATCCAGCTCATCCAAGGTCCAGGTTCTGTTGGAATAAAACAGCAAAAGGAGAAGTTAAAACCCATCAATGAAAGTGTGTTGACTGAATCCATCTCTGCAACTTGGAGGAGCTGATAAAACATTTGAATGTTCCCGGATGTTGTTTGGATTGCTGACATTGTGTTGGCAAACGTCAGAGTGTTCCTCAGCTCTTCGTGGCTTTGTTCCTACAGAGCCAGAAGCTTTTCCAGTTGCTACCAATATTTATTACCAATCCAATCATATTCGTAGGTGACTAAAAATTTTTAAAATTTTATTCTGTGTTTGCCAAGTATTCTGCTTTCTGTCTAATTAATTATGGTGGTTTATTGCACTGCTATTTAAGTTAGAAATCCTCGTAATTTTTTTTTTTTTAATTCTGCTGTATTTTGTGTGTGTTTTGTGTATGTGGAAGGGCTCATGCAGTGTAGACACTTCCATCTCTCACATTTATGAACTTAGCAGATTTCTCAGTTTCTCTTGTTGTTCTTTGGGTTCTTCTCCTCAGTTTTGACTTGCCAGAGTAGAATTTTTACTTTGCTGATCTTGAGAAGGCCTTCAAAAATCAACAATTTTTTGTCAAATGGCCTTTCCCCCTCAGTGATACTTCTCAAAGCAAACAGCTTGTCTAGCAGTAATTACAATATAAATTCTAATTATCAGTAATTCTAATGTAAACTAAAGGGAAATCCATGGAGCTGGTAAGTTTTCACTGTCCCACTTGTATCATATAAAACATTCACCAACGATAGGAATAGTCTGGACTCTGCCCGTTCTGTCAAATACAAATTCCCAGAAAAGAGCAGGTTGGGAATTGGAATTGGAGGATTCAGGTCGAGTTTTCTTTAACTTCAATGGGACATTTCAGGACTTTTTTGGCAGAGCAATCCCCTGGACATGGGTTGGTGACAGAGAGGTGCTGAACGATGGCATCTCTGTCCCAGAGTACAGAGGGAAAACTGGGATAACTCAAGTCAGAGCAGGAAAAAAGGAAAAACTGTTCAAACCCCAAAATAAATCCAAATTTGAGCCCTGGTTTCACCAGCCTGTCACAGGATTAGGTACAAACAGAGATGTGCTGGGATAACTTCATTTTGCCTGGCTGGTTTTTCCTCTCTGAAGTTTGAACTGCAGCATCCAGAGCCTTTCCTCCCTCAGTCTGTGCTGGGATGTGGGGGAGCACGAGGAATTTCGGGATCAGGCTTTGGAGCCAAATGATGTGACTGCATTTTTTCTGAGGGAGAAAGCACAGATTTTTTTTCTCTTTCTTTTTTTTTTTTTTTCTCCTTTTCTTTTGTTTTTTTTCCTGCGAGTTGGTGTTTGTTCCTGCAGCCCACAGAGGATTCCACAGCTTTGGGATCACAGGAAGATGCGTGGTCCCCTTAATTAGAGGATTTTTTAGCCATTTGTATTGCTCTGGTCAGAGCTCTGCCAGCATTTCCATTACAAACCCAGCCTGGTGGTTACAGTTCAGTCACAGAAATGTGCTGCTGCCCTCATGAATCCTGAGTCTGGCAATGATTTGTTCCCCTCCTACCCCCAAAAACCTGAAAAAAAAAATAACCCTGCTTTAAAATCTGGAAGTGATACACCAGTGACTAAATGTTGACTAAGCAGGAACTTTGGTTCCTACAGTTTAGTAAGAGCTTTATTCCTAAATTCCTGTGTAGATGACATTTACTGTGCAGTGCTTTTGCAAGTGCTTTTGGTTATTCTGAAAGTAATCAATGCCTCATAGAACCTCTGACAATTCTTAGTTTGCTAGAGCATCAGCTTTGCCTCTGATTGTGTCTATTGTGTCAGAATGTGGGACTAAATGGAGGGTTTGGGGTCTGTGACTCTGTGCTGCTGCTGCCCAGTTTAATTACACGTTGAAGGTGTTCAGCTTTTTATTTCCAGTTATAAACCTCACCTGTGAAATGTCTGTGTTTATGCTTGGGGGAGAGAAGGTCAATAAATGCCCATTTTAGGGGGAAAAAAGCAGTGCCAACCATGGCCATGGCTGGGAGATCTCAAACTTCTTCAAGTGACAGATGAAAGTAAAAGTGGTCATTCACAGCACTTTTTGAGAGACAGAATCATTCCCATTTTGTGGGATAAAGTGTTTTCATGTGCTTCTGTATATTTGATTTCCTACTCAATGATTGGATTATTCAGAACTATTCGGAATTGCATTCTATGATTTCCCTAGAAAACTTGGATGTTCTGTATCCCAAGCCAGGACCTGCCCTTACAGCAAGTTTTTGTGAATTAAACATCACTGCTTTCATGTGTGGTCAGAAAATGTGTTTTCAGCCCTGCTAAATAATAGAAATCAAGGGGAAAAGGTGGGTAATTTGGCATCATTAATGATTATGACCTTGGAGAGTGTCAGCTTGTGGGTCAGAAAACACAGAGGCGGCACTTAAAACAGGAAACAGCAGAAAATCAGTTTAAAAAGTGACGTTGAAGGAAAGAGGTACAAAAAAAGGTTAAGATTAGGTTAATTTAAGAAAATGTAAGGATTTTCACCAACTGGCTGTATTGGGAATAACAGAGTCCTCAGGAAACACACCCAGCAAGTCACCAGAGCACAGGTGATGAACAGTTTGAGGAACCACACAGCCAGAACAGCTTTGACCACATTACAGTAAATAATTCCCCTAAACAACGCTGATTAATCACAGAACTGGTGGTGGCTCAGCTCTCTAACATGCCTGTTTTGTTTCCCCCCAGCTCACAATGCCAACCTTTCCTGTGGTGGTGAAGATTGGACATGCTCACTCAGGCATGGGAAAGGTGCAGATTCCTCTTGGTGCATGTGGGGAGCCTGGGGTTGTCCTTTCCCTATGCATGTCATTCCTGCCCTGGATATTTCACCTTTTACTGCCCACACTGTCTCGGATCCCCCTTGCCAATCTCTGCCTGTCTGCTGCTCAAGAACGCATCTCTTTTGGGGAAACAGAAACATGGACAAAGTGTTTTTACAATGAGCACTTTAAGCCTTGCCCTGCTTGGGATGTCCTTTGAAACGTGCTGAGATGCTTTCTCGAGGCAAAACCTTGCTTATCAATTTATTGTCTGAAAGTCTTCAAGAGTCAAGGTCTGCTGTCCAAGCCAGCTTTTTGGAGCTGGGAGTGTGGGAAGGTTTTGCCTTGGCTCTTTACTGGTTTCAGTTCAATACTGAACTTTGGTTGGTTTCCTGTGTTGGTGTGCTGTCTGTGACTGTTCCTTACCACTGTATAACTGCTGCTTTCTTTCTCCAAAGTAATTGCATTTCAGCGGTGAGTACAGATGTTTTGGTATCACTTATCTCACACTGCTGGGCCGATGGGAGAGCATTTAAATCCCAGTTTCACTGAGCTCAGTGGCAATTTCTAGTCACTGCAGAGTAACTGCACTCTCTGAAAACACTTCTGTGCTAGAAGTGGTTTAGATTTTGAAACAGTTAATCAGAGGATAGTTACATTTATCATCCCGAATCTCCAAAGCTCTGTGAACATATTTGCCAGTAGCAATAGAAATAGAAAAGGGATTTAATTGCAAGCTGTACTGTATGTTATGTTCTCTTGCCTATGAATGCTCTGTTTTGTTTCATATTTAGTAAATCAGTGCAAGTCCAGCAGCCAATTTAATTGAGAGCAGAATGACCCACTAATTAAACTGCAGTTTCTGTGGATTGCATATGTGAGCTGTTAAAATGTTTATGCTGCACTTTGGACATTCACCTCGCATTTAGAGAAAAGGGAAATAATACATGGAAATGTTCCCCATATCAAGTGTCTAGAAACGAATCTAGATTTTTCTTTTAACCATGAAATATTGAAAACCCTTAAAGATTAAGGGCAGTCAGAGAGCAAAGGAAGGTTCCCCTGGCACTCCACCCTCCCTGAGGGCACTGCTGGCAGCAGGACTCCCAGTGCTCCCAGTTAGACCCGCACACGCCAAGAGGTTCTCAAAAAACCAAGCTGAAACCAGGCCTTTTGTCTGGTTTGTGGCTCTCAAATGGCAAATTACTCTGTATCTTTCTCCATCAGGGAGCTGGGAGGAAACCCTTAGACTTGAGGGCTTTCATCTCCACCAAATTCCGTTTAACATGCCATGTCACCTCCCAGCTGTGCCACTCAGGTCCCCTGTACAGTCCAGTGAAAGCAAACAATGTGCTGGGCTTGCAGAGAGCTGGGAACTCTCCTGATATTGGGAAATACGGGAAATATGGGAAATTTGGGAAATATGTGAAATAGCAACCCCTGCCTGCTCCCTCACGTTCTGGAATGCCTTTGGATCTGTGTGGTGCAGTCCCATTTCCCCTTTCCCAGCAGCCCCAAGGCTGCCCCGAGCCCCTTTCACTCCTTGTTTCACCAACCCTGAGCTCACCACGGAGATGTGCCCTCCCTGGCCAGAGGTGATGTCCCTGTCCTCCCTCTGTCCCCAAAATCTCCTTGTCCCTCTCCCCCTAGATCAGCATTCCCAATTTTCCATCCCCTCTTATCTCGGGATGTAAGATCTGATGGTTTGGTGCCACTCTCCAGCTTAGCACAGTGCTCCACACGTGGCAGATCCCACTCCCAGAGAGCCCAGCTTCTTCAGAGAAGTGGGGCAAATGAGAATAATGGTTCTGCTGCCTGGAGCAGTCTCTCTGTGCTCCCTGGGAATGGGCAACCACCAGGATATCGGGATCCCTCAGCTCCTCCCTCACGGGAAAAGCTGATGGGGTGATGTGAGAGTTCCTGGTGAGCTCCACACACACTCAGTCACCTGAGCAGAACCAGCAAGGACTCTGCATCACTGGGAATTTCAGATCACACCTTAGAAAATTCCAAAGCCTGCAGCCTTATCATTGACAAGAACCACTTACATAAATAAATAAATAAATGAAATTCCACTGTCTGCAAATTGCTTTCTACAGACGAGCAGGTAATATTTTGCCTAGAAAAATGGACATTTTAATGCAGGAATGTCATAGAGATCAGATAAAATATCAGACAACTTCTTTTTTAATGCTGTCAAAACCGTGCTTCTCATGAATGCCATTTGCAAAGTGAATTCTACATTTCATTCCTAATTCCTCTTTTTTCTTTTGTCTGTGCTGTGTTCTTGTGGCTCGATGGCTCCAGATCAAGGTAGACAACCACTACGATTTTCAGGACATAGCCAGCGTGGTAGCTCTCACTCAGACCTACGCCACCACCGAGCCCTTCATAGACTCCAAATATGACATCAGGATCCAAAAGATAGGCAGTAACTACAAAGCATACATGTGAGCCAAATCCTTATGTTCTTTCCTGCTTTTGTTTCAAAATTGATGAGCACCAGTGAGATTAAAGAGAGTTGGATGAGTTTCTGGGCTGATGTCTCCCTTGTCACGCTCTCTAAAAAGAGTATTTGAAACTTTCTGGATTTGTCAAAACTCTTTTTAGCAGTTGGTTTTGACTGGGAGGAGGAGAATAAGACACCAGGTGAGCCTGCCAGAGTGGTTTTGCTGTAACTTGTGTTCATCATTTTCCTTTAAAGAAAGGAGCAGTTGGAAGAGGGTTTGGTTCTATAGAGGACTTAATTCAAATGTCTTTGTATCTTTTCATCAATTTAAGAGCAGATTTTCTTCAGCTTTTTCTTCTTCCCCCTAAGGATAGTTGGATGGCATTCATTCACACAAACCTGAATTGTCACACTTTAACAGAACAAAGTCCTCTCCTCTTGACCCATTAAAGAAAGAATCCAATCTTGCAGTCACCTAGATGCATGAAAACCTCTTGCAGTTTTGGAACCCAGGGGTTTGTTTAAAGGCCATGACTGAAGGAGAAGCTCAAAGGGTGTTTCAGCTCCACAGATAACATGGAGCTGGAGCAGCACACTATGTTAGGAGGCAGCAGTTGAGCTCTGGTCCCTGTGTTTTATACATATTTTCACTCTGTTTCAGTGATCAGGCAGTGTAATCTGACAAACACTCCTTTCGTTCCTGGTTTTTAGACAGGTCAGATCCTCTCATGCCTTTGTTCCCTCACACTTACAATCCTTAGGAGGGGAAATAGAACAGAACACAGATGAAAATATACATTTCTATATGCACACCCACATCCACACCCAGGGATATTTCCAAAGGAACTCCTGAACATTGGAGGGATCAGACATTCCTTGCCAGTCGTTTGTAAGGTACAGTCAGTGCTTTATCAGTGGAGAACTCCAAGCAAACCATAAATACTGAGAGAAGCTAAAGCTGGAGCTGGGCTAAAGCAAAGGCATGAAATGGTTTATTATTTAAAAGACAGGGTTGACATCAAGAGCCAAATAATTTAGAACAGCCATGAGAAGATAGAAACTTTGGTCCAGGGTGGGAGAAGGGGAAGAACTGATCTCCTTAGGTTGCTATTGGAAGGTCACAGAGTCCTGAGGTCTCACTGTGGCATTGCTGTCCAGGATGTGCTGCTCTGCCCTGCCCTGGCACTGAAGAGACACTCGAGAAAAACATCAGAGGTCTGGCCTTCCCAGGAGAGCTCAGAAACCCCTGCAGTGCTCTCTCACCCATGGGGAGCCTCAGGAGAGCCCAGAGCAGGCTGCAAACACTGTTCCCGAGGGTCAGAGCCACCCTGCAGGGGGGACACTCCATCCTGCTCGGGTTTGAACCCAAATCAGCCAAATTTGGTGAAAACAGCATGATGGAAATTGGAGTTGTGCATGAGGCAGAACGCTCCAAACGCTCACAAACATTCCACGGTTTCTGGAGGCTTCTGTGGGTGATGTTCAGGGTTTTCATGGATATAGGACTGTGCATTAAGCTGCTATGGAGTTCAGGGGTGTTGGGCTTTCCCCACCTCTCCCTACAGGCACTAAGGTGCTTCTGAATGATACAGATTTTATGCCCCAGCTTCTTCAGGAAAGTTCATCCCAATTCTGCTGGTTTGTCAGAAACTGGTGCTCTAGACCTGGCTTTCCCTGGCTTTCCTCCCTTTCTGGAGACACCCAATCCCCTTTTTCTGACAGCCCTGTGTCTCTCCACCCCAATGTCCCCTCCCTCTCTCCTGTCTGGGTTCTGTCTCAGTCCAGTCCTGCTGCTTTCCCAGGCTGCTTCAGCCTTCCTGTCCTCAGTCCTTCCCCTCATCCCAGACCTGTTCAGGTTCTCCCTGAGCCCCTGGATTCCCCTCAGTGCCATTCCTGCTCCCAGTCCCTTCCCCCATGCCTCTGCAGGGCTGGATGGGGCTTTTCTCTCCTGCTGCTGCTCTCACGGGCAGTTTCCTCATTTTGTGCTGCCCATCTTTTCCCTTTTCCCACTCTCACAGCTCCCGAGGCAGAGCTTTGGGAATAAAGCCCAGCTCTCCATGGCTCCAACACATGCCCAGAGGCAATATTGGGTTCATCCCCTGGGGCACAAATTGGACCACAACATTTTGTAGGAGAGAGCCCTACTTTTTTTTTTTTTTTCTCTCCTTTGACTTGAAATTTAAATGCTGTTCAGCATCAAGAGTAAATTTGGAAGAGTCAGCCGTGGTAAATTTATCATCCCAAAACATAAATGTTTCTGCTTTGCAGAAGAAGCAGTTGGCCTAAGGGACAGCAAAAATAAGTTAAAATGACAGCCTGTTCCTCCTACCTTTTATTTATTTTTAAGTTTCTGCTCAGAAACTATGGGTTCATCCAAATGCTAAAAGCCTAATGATCATTTTTTTCCTCTAGATTTTTTCATACAGTTAAATCACACACACCAAAAAATGAAATACTGGTTCGTTATTACAAAGCATCGTGGAAAGGAGAAGATTTACCAAATGTCTGAAAAATTCTTTGTGTGCATATCCATATACATGATGTCAGTAGGATATTGTTCTACAGCTGGTTCTCATTTTGCTCTGTGACACAGGAACAGAGCACTTAGAGAGCCACCACAAAAAATACCAGCTGAACATTTGTTTTTGTAGTTTAAAGAGAGTTATTAAGAGCCTCAGCTTTATAATTCTGTGGGAAATTGTGGTTTAAGTGGATCCATGAGTCACCAAACACGGGTGCTTATCGTCTGTCAGTAGGGATTATGGCCAAAACAGCAGGATTGGATCCCTGTAACTCCCAGAGCCCCTCCGAGGCTGTGTGACACACACTGCCCTGCTCTGGGCACTCGGGCACCATCCAGCTGACTTCAAGGAAATCCACTTTGGAAGGGTCACACACCATGGAGGAAAACAGAAACACGAAAACCCTGTATCCAATCTCCCCTCCAGAAGCAGCACTGTGTGTCCAGGGCTTAAAGTGCTTTGATCAAAAGGTCGACAAACCAAAAGTAAAGCTCATCAACCAGGGGAAGAGTGCTGGAGGATCAAACCACAGAGCAGGCTGCCTACCCCAGAATAGCAGGCAGACATTTCTGCATATTTCTCTGATGACAAGTCCCTGTCCCAGCAATTGGGATTGGGTACTGTAAATGCTGCTAAATAAAGCAGGAAGGTGTTGGAAAAGGGGAAGTTCAGGTTACTATGAATTGTTTAGCAATTCTAAAACAGTTCTTCCTTCTTGCATAGAGCGAATCCAGTGCAAACATGTTAAGCCTAAGTGTAAAGCACTCCAAGGTGTAAGAGTTGTTTTATTTATTATTCCGTGTTTGGTTAGAGAGGAGGAAATAGTGATGTGAAAGGCTCTTTGCAATTATCAGAAGAGAAGAAGGGTGGGAAACCTATATATTTGATAGATATAATTACAGAAATCATGTCAGGGGTGCCAGATGATCTGGCTGGGAAGTTTGGGATCAGTTCACCATGGCCTGATGGAGCCCCTCTGCTCTGGAGCTCATCTGGGTCAAACCCACAAGCTCCTGAGCTTCCACCGAGTTCACTCTGTGCTTCCACCGAGTTCACTCTGTGTCCTCAGCCCTCCTGGGATCCCTGCAGCATCCTCACAGCCAGCCAGGCATCCACTGGGAGACTCCTGCGGGAGCTTTTCCCACTGTGGAGGGAAAACAGGGCTCAAAGCAGCCCATCTTAACCTGTCCAGTCAGTGATGCTGGGATTGCATCCCTGCTGCTGAGCATCCTGGGCTGAGCACTGGCTAAAAGCCTTCAGGAGAACTTTTTGTCCCCATTTGATCACATCTTCCTTCTGAAGGACACCGAGAAGAGTCCATTCTGATGAATTCCTGTGAGAAATCTGCAAGAGAATTGAACTGTGATTCCTGAGGTTTTCTCTCTGATACAGAATGTGTGTGTAGAGCAGTAACGAACCTGAAATTCCTCATTTTTAAGCAGGCACATGTACATAAATATCACCTTAGAAATGGAGCAGAAATCACAACACAACCTTATATTTCTTCACACACAACACTCCACAAGCACATTCTCTTCTCTCTACTTTCTCCCACACCAACCAAGGCCATGGCATCACAGGAGAACTTTATGCTTTAAAACCCAGCAAACTTTATGAGGCTCCCAGAGAAAAGTCAACATTCCCCACAATTGCTACTGACCCTCGTAATTAACTTAATGGAAAAATGGAGAGAAAGCTCTAGCTGCTGCCTAATACACTTTTAATACATTACAGATGTTCCCATGATTTTACTGACTGGAAACACTTCATAACTTGTGTCCATAGCCTATTCCCAGTCCAGCAGTTAGGTTCCACAAAGCAGTAATCTTCTCAGCCCTGGTAGCAGTCCTAAGGTCTGAGGGGGAAAAAACTTTACATTGATTTTCGCTTTCTTAGGGATTAAATAGAAAAAGGTGAACTGACACAGAGTGTTTAGATTATATCAGTAAACAGCAAAGAGTGAGAACTGGAGGAGAAACCAAAATCCAGCTCCAAAACACGAATCACCTCAGAGGTGATTGCACTCGTGCTGTACTCATGTACAGAAAAGCAGAGGCATTTGGTAGTGAGAATATGAAACCACTGGCTGCCTTTGTAATGTTTTCCCCCTTGCAGGAGAACTTCCATATCCGGGAACTGGAAGACAAACACGGGCTCTGCCATGCTGGAACAAATTGCTATGTCAGATAAGTAAGTCGAGTCTCATGTCAAAGGTAATTAAAGCAATTCTCGGGGTTTTGTTTTAAATGAATTTGGAAGGAATCACACTGTTGGTGCACAATTCACAGGAAGGGCATGTCTCGTGCTCATTTGGGGAAAAAAGGATCTCTCCATGGGGTGGAAGAGCAGTGTCAGGAGATCCGTGGGGCTGTCTGAGCTAACTGCCCACACTCAGCAGCCCTGGGGTCATGTGCACCCCTGGGTTCCTACATTCCCATCTGCACCCGGAAAAACACTGCAATTCCCTTCAGAAAGTTTAAATTAAAGATTCAACCTGTCAGCCATTTCACCTGGTTCATTTGCCCTTTCACCCACCAGTCTTACCCCATGCACACTGTTTTAAACTTTTCTCCTTCTACATCCTCTGCTACAGCCAAGCAATCCAGTCTTCATTTTGCCTATTTAAATCCCACTTCTCTTTCCTCCTTTCAATCCCAAATTCCTTACTTTTCATGTTATAAATTTCCACTGAGCTGCGCTGTGAGGCTTTCCCCCCTGTTGCTGGGATACACTGAAGCTTCATTTCCCTTGTGCCATCATTCCAGCTCTGTGCTTTGGTTTGCTGTGCTTTTCCTTTTCTCTCCCATCCTTATCCTGGATAGTTCTTGCAGTCCAGTTGAAAACATTCCTGCAGCACCACTGTGAAGCTCAGAACTCTTCTCTCAATACTCATTTGCTCCACAACACATAAACCTCTTTTCCCTGCAAAACAAAATCAGAGGGGCTTTTGGATGGCTATGAATTTTCTGTTGTTCAGCTTCTCCCAAGACTGCTACTGGGGGAAGCCGAAATAAAGTCTGTACAGTGAAAGTGTAATTTAAAAGGTGTTTTAAAGTTCAACAGTAGTCCTGGTTTGGGGGTTTGTTGGTTTGGATTTATTTTAAAGTCTGGAGCCTACGACTCAGTCCCTCTTACGAGCTGAGGGAAGCACAGGAACTGAGGCATTGCCTGCCCTGGAAAGGTGAAAACAAGAAAGACGGGAATTCCAGCTCGCTGCTGGCCAACCCCTGTCTAGACTGTGTCCTCACTGATCTCCCCTCTGGGGATGGACTGGAGCCACATTATTTTCTCTTTCTCCATCCCCTCCCACCTCCCTCTAGAAAGTGAGGTTATGTCTTGCCCAGGAGGGAAAGGCAGCAGTGAGCTCTGGGCTGTGTAATTACAGCCCATGGGCTGTGTGGGAACACAGGAACCCCAGCTCTGCCCCAGGAAAAGCAGTGCCAGCAGGAGTGGGAAATGCTCCCCTCGCCCTGCTCCTCCTGGGAATGCTCCCCAGCTTTGCTCCTGCTGCCCTTGCTCCGTGAGAGCTAATCAGAGAGAACTGAACTGTGGTTTGTGAGATTTTCTCTCCAATGCAGGATGTGTGTGTGTGGAGTAGAAATGAACCAGAAAATCTTCATTTTTAAGCAGGCACATGTATATAAATATCACCTCAGAAAATGGAGCAGAAATCACAACAGAACCTTATTGCTGGGCAAGCTTTGCTCACACACAACACTCCACAAGCACATTCTCTTCTCAATCAACAGGGATTTTCCCATTAGGTGCTGGCCAACAACACAAACCTTCCTGGATGCCGATGAGGCCAAAAGCATGGCCAAGGTGAATGCTTTCCCCTCAGAGAAAAGGGGATTTTGTAGGATTGCCCACGGAGTGTTCAGAGCAAAGCAAGGCAGATGAGGGGGAAAGAGACTTTTGTGAAGAGCCAGAGTAGTTTCACAGCACAGCAGAACCCATCAGATCTGCTGCACTTTGGTTCAACAGAGCCCATGAACGAGGAGGAAGTGCCTGGAACCACTGCCTGAGGGCCTTTGTTGGCTGCACACAAATCTCAGCCTGGAGATGTGGAGAAGAAGGAAGAGTGCAGCAGGAAAGGACAGCGAGAGGCAGAGGAGCAGCACGTTCCAGGGGCACACTTGTCACCAACCCCTGCTGCAGAGCTCCTGCTCCCCAGAGGGACAGAGTCGTGCCAGCAGTGCCACCTCACCTGGCACAGCTGATGTTCCTGGGGACAAATCCCTGCTCCTTCTTCTCCTGCCAGTCCCAAAACTGCTGCTCCCTCTGGCTCTGGGAAAAGAGGATCTGTGACCTTTGGTCAAACCTACTGTGCAAGCCTTGGGGTTAAAACACTCCAGGCTGCTCCATCCAAAGCCTCTCTTTCCAAATGTATTTTTCCAGCTCTGTGTTTGTTGGCAGAAGATGGACTATTAAAAATGCTTCCATAAATCTGATTGATGTTTTAGTGTTTTAAAGAAAACGTGTTCATTTTTGCTTTCATAAAAAGTCCAGACATATACTGTTAAAGGCAACTTTTGTTGTCCTTGTGACTTTATAAGATATACAGTATTTTACAGCAAAAAAAAAGTTATTTATAAGCAAGTGCATGCAAAAAGTCCAGTCAGTCAGTGCATCTACAGATGTTGAAATTGTCAGGCATCCAAAAAACCCCTCTTATATTGGACAAAAACCATGCTTCTCACAGGAAAAAAACCATTATTTTCATTGTTAAGATATTACCATCAGGATCTTTTCAAACAGTCATATCAATTTCTTTGTATTCTGCTTGAAAGAAAAACTTTTCCGCTGGAGCAGATTTGATAGAAGAAAATATAAAGAATGTGACTTAATAAGTTTACTTGGAAAGGATGCTGTTACCAAACATATTTATACATGAGTAAGACTCTCAGCCCAGCAATGAATTACCTTTGATCCTACAATGAAATCAAATGCTTTGTTTATTACAGTAGGGGATTTTTTTCGGTGGAAAATACAATGAGGTGGCAAATCTATCATCAGGGCTCCGGGGCTGGAGCAGGAGCAGGGCTGGGAGAGGAAATACCTCTGCTTCAGACTCAAGTGTGAGTCGAGGAAAGCTGAAAACTTCATGATAAATGATTGCTTTAAACCTGGGGGTGTTTTAGCAAATCACATCCTTCCGTTGGTGTCACTGTGACATCAGCCTGCGTCATCCCAGCATCATTTCCTGCCTGCCTGCTGCCCTGCCCAGCTCTGCTGGGAGGCACTGAACATTCCCAAAGATTTTGGGGTCCTGGGGTTCAGCCCTTGCCTTTGGGCTCTCACAGTTCCATGCTGGTGACTCTGCAGCTCTGCCCTGGATCACAGGAATCGCCTCACTGTTCTCCTGATAAATCCGTCCTCATGCCCTTGTTGGTCAGAGAATCTCTATTCACAGAGAAAAAAGCAAAATAAATCACATTGCTGCTTGCAGAATGGGTGAAGAGTCCATCCCCAGATACAAAATAAACTGAAGTATTTTTATTCTCAACATTGCACGGAACAGCCTCTTCTGGGGACTTGTAGAATTCCTTGGAATTCTTTACATTCCGGTTGAGTTTGGCTGCAGTCATCGATAACCCAACATGGAGAACACAACCCTTGCCTCATGCTCCATAACCCCCAGAAAGTCATTTTTTGGGTTCTCCCACGTCACCTGCAGGGCTGTCCTGGCTGGATTTGTCCCTTTGCTCCACGCTGTGGGGATGCTGCCAGCCTGGCTCCCCGGGAACCCAGCTGGGGCTGAGATTTGGGATGGAGAATCTCAAGTTCTGCCCCAGGAACCAAACCCACCCGCAGCTCAGTCACTGCCCAGGCAGTCCCAGAAGAATAGGGCATGGATGCACAGCTCTGAGCTTCCTAGAAAAAAACAAGCCCTATTCCCACTGTCTGAACCCCCCTGGCACCCCTGAAGCCACAGAAACTGGCCAGGTAGTAAATCCTCCTCCTGTGGAGTTGTGTTTCGGCACCATTTATCCTCAGCTGAGAGCAAACTCGTGTTTGAACCAGTATAAAACCAGAATAAACTGGGAATGGCTCCAGCAGCACACTGGGTGAGGATGCAGAGCCACAGCTTTGCTGGAGGCTCCTGGGAAAACAGAGTTATCAGCTGCTGTTCAGAGAAATCCAAACACAGTAAAACAGACAATACAGTGACAATTCTGAATTTAGGGTGAATGTTATATTAAATGCATTATTAGGTGAGCCTGTGGAAGATCAAGAGCCTGATGAGATACTCACAGAGGAAATTATTTTTCTGAAACAGGTACAAGCTTTGGGTGGACACCTGTTCTGAAATATTCGGTGGGTTGGACATCTGTGCTGTTAAAGCTGTTCATGGGAAGGACGGAAAAGATTATATTTTTGAGGTAAGCATCCCACTTCTTTTTCAATATTTTTGTTTTTACATTTTACATATTCCAAACACCCAAGTGAAGAACCTTTCTGATAGCTGGGCTTTGGCTAATTTGTATTTCAGGCGAGGCTGTGTATTTTTGGGCACTGCTTAAATCACGATACAAAGCCACAGCTCCAAATTAGTGGCAACACTTGCTGGAAAATGTAACCATGTAGATGGGAATGTCCTCTGGTGTTGGAGGAAATGGACACGAAGCGCCAAACAAAACCAAATGTGGATGGCTGGTTTTCCCAGCCCTCATGATTCCTTTCCTGAGCAGCTCACCGGCTTTTCCTGGAAGGTTTATAGATAGCACCACCCCAAGGGAACCCCAGCAAAATTACACCTTGCTGTGGAAAGGGAGATTAGGAGTGAAGTGGAAACAACTTGACTTTTTCCTAGCCTAAATATTGCCCTGAAGATCAGAATCCTCACAAATCAGAAGTTTTTACTATAGGTGATTTTGAAAAAAACCTAAGTTTTTCATTTCCTTTGAGTTTATTGGGGGGAAATACCACTTTGTGTAGCCATAAGCTATCATCACTTACCTATCACACGATACCTTCAGCATCTTCCACGTTCCTAGAATTTTATTCAGGAGGTAGGCAAGGATCTTCAGAGCCTCCCCACTCCAAAAGAAGTTGATAAAGCAAAAGTAAAAACATTTTTTTGAAGCCTCAAGAGTAACCTGGAGATTTCGAGTTAACCCTTTCTTGTTATTTGTGTCTATTTATAACAGAAAAGCTTTGTAGAAGTAAAGCCTTTTTTTTTTTTTTTNATAAAAAAAACCCTTTTTTTTTTTTTTTTTTGGTCACAGAGTTAAATAGCTCTGTATGTTTTCCTCTCCTCTGGTTTTACAGATCTATCTATCACTATTGCAATTGCTAATCATTCCCAAATCAATAACCCTCCAAAGGGAGCAGCTCCCAGGGTTAAACAAACCCAATCAATCGCTGCCTCCCGAGGAGGAGTTCAGCAAATCCTTTTTCTTTTGTCTGCCTGGCCAAATCAGAGCTCAGGGGTTGTTATTGTGGCAAAATAGATGTGACATAAAACTGTAGCATGAGATCCCAGATCCCACCCCGAGCCTCTGTGGCTCCTTGGGGTGATGCAGCTTTTCCCGAGGTTCCTGTTAAATCTGAGATTACATTGAGCTGTCTGAGATTAGAAAGAGTGAAAAAAAAAGGAATTTTCCCCTTTCTGCATCCAGGCTGCTCTGGGGATCTCTCCAGAGGAATTCCTGAGCACAGGGCTTGTCCTGGGTGCTGCAGCCATGGTGTACCTTGGGCATTCCTGATCCCTGGGAAAATGCGGATTTCTGCTCCCAAGAGAGCTCCCCTCCAGCTGCTGGGCTTTGCAGCCTCCCTGTGCCACTGCAGGGTGCTCTGCAGCTCCCACAGCCCCCAAAACTCTCAGAGGGTGGTTTGGTTTTTTCCCACACACCTCCAATTGCCTAAATCAATTAAATCGGGGAGATTTCCTGCTGCTTTGGCAGCCTTTAACCCAATACATTTCAACCTGGCTATTTGAACTATACAATAAAGAAATGTAGATTGTTTTCAGATAAGATCTTAGCTATCCTACCTCATGGGATAGGAGTTAAAAACTGAAAGATTGCTTGGGAAAAGGTACAAAGCTGCAGCAGGATTGCATTTAGCATGTATATTCTTGTAAGAACAGGAGGTTTCACACACAGAAAAGTGCTGGCTAAAGCTGCTCTGAGAAATGATTGGCACTGCTGAGTCAATCCTCCTGATATCTTTTATTCCCTTACTGTTATCTATTATTCCCTGGTATCTTTAATTCCTTTATTATTTTATTTTTTTTTCTTTTTATCCTGCTCTTCCTGCAGGAATGCACCCAAACCTTTTCTGTTTCCTGTGGCAGTGAGGGATGTCTCCCTGAGTCTAACACTCTGACTTAAGAGGTTCCTGTCAGACTCAATGCTCTTCATTTTCACTCCCTGAACTTGGCTGTTCCCACATTTTTGATATTGCACAATATTTTTAATTTCTGGGCCAATCCAGCAAGCACCAGAAGCCCCCACTGAAGCCTGGCACATAAAATAAAACCTGCCAGGCCTGGCATAAAATTTATTTTATAAAATAAAACCTGCATCAGGCTTGGGAGGTCTGCTGGGTAGGAGGAGAAGGGGAAACATTTTTAAAAATGAAACAGCCACTGCAAATTGTGTCACGGACCAAGAGACTGCCTCACTTTCTGATTCTGAACAAATCTCCTCCTTTTCCATGCCAGAGACATGGAAATTTAGAATTCTAAACCCCAGAATTCTAAGGACTGCAGGATGCATCAGGAGCTGGGTTTACAGAGCATTTTAATTAGGGCGCAGAAGAGATGTTGCAATTAAAAAAGAAGAAAAGAAAAAGAGTGGATGGAAGCGTGATAATTCCTGCTGTTGTACAGAATCAGCTGAATTGTTTGGGAGATGGCAATGCTCGTCAGCAGGGATATTTCGGATCTGTCAAAGGCATTGAAATGTGGGGCTGTTTGCAAAATTCCCATCCAACAGAACATCTGGAAAAGCAATGATCATTTGGTGCTAAAGAGACAACTCACATCCACACTCATTACACAGCAATTTTAACCGAATTCTGGGCTACAGCAAGGAGTGGAAAACTGTCTGCAGCAAGATGGGAAGAATTTTCTCATTTTGTGTCCTTTCAGCACGGGAAAATAAATGTTCTTACAGCTGGCACATGCTGGCTGAGCTCCGGGGAGCTGAGCAGGGAAATCAGCCCATCAGTCCTGGAGCTGTGCCCTGTGGGGATGCCACACCCCAGGGAAAATGAGGGTTTTGGTGTCACTGACACCTTAATCCTGCAGAGATCCCCTGGCAAGGAACACACAGACTCCCTCAGTGCATGAAATAATATTTGCTGATTTGTCCTTCCTGATTTTCACTGGGAACATTCAACAGGTGTGACCTCCAGCAGGAGGACACAGGTGTGTGTCACCCAGCCCTGGAGGGAATGGGAATTAGAGGAGAATTCCACTTCACATCTCCAGACTAACTTTGCTGAAGACAGGAAGGACGAGATATTGTAGTGATGTTATTCAAGCACAAAACTGTGGTTTTCTGGGAAGCTTTGGGCTCTTTGCAGGGTTTTAGGTTGTATTGGTTTGAAAACAAGCCAGTGGGAAATCACAAGTTAAGGTTGAAATTAAAAATAAGTGAAATAACACAAGGAAAAGCACTGACAAAGTCAGATACAACCTGACACCCGGTTAGGGTGGTGGTAGCAGTCCAACTGAAGTAGTTCAGTTCAAGCGGTGATCCTGTGAAGGTCTGCTCTCCAGCTGATGATCCAGTGGTAGCTCTTGTCCTCAGGGAACCCAGCAGACAGGGCTAGCTCAGGCAGTTCCAAGGCCAGGTTATATCCAGGTGGGAACACCTGGCTCCTCCCTCCTGGGCAGAGCATCCCACAATGGGATGAGATAAATCCATGAGTCATGTGGTGGGTCCCTGATGGCCCATTGTCTGTCATCGGGGTGGGTCATTAGCAGGTGATAACAGCTAACGGCCCACAGCTGGTGCTACTAGAATACTTAAATACATCTATATTTCAACCTAGGACATAGGTGGAGGATACAAGAGGTCACTCTGCCTTTTAACAGAACAGGCTTTCTGAATGGGAAAAACTGCCCTTTCCAGAGGAGCACAGGGGTTCTCCCTGCCTGTCACTGCCCTGCTCCAAGGAATTATCTCCAAACTCCTCCTAGGGAGGAATAAACTAATTAAAGGATCCCTCAGCCCAGCAGAGGAGCTGTCAGGTGGATCAGGAGGAGGGCCAAGCTCTGATGCTGTGGAACAGCCTTGTCTCTTCATTTGGTGTCTGTTCTTTCCCCTCCATGGCAATTCTCAGCTGCCAAGAGCAGACAAGCTGTAAAACAGGATTTTTATTAACACAGCACTGCAACCTGCGGCTGTTTGACTGCCTGCCCTCTTCTTCCTGATAGAACATCAACCCAAGCTCCATTCAGCTGTTAACTTCTTGCATATCAGGGCTTTTCCCCTTTCCCTTTTCAAATTGACACTTTGGAGGTTTCAGCACTAGGAGAAGAAGAGCATTGTTTATATTTCTGGCCCTACAGGATTTTATCTTACCTGTTTCATTCTCGGAAAACCGAATTTCTGGGAAACTCAACAAAAGCTCGGAGCATGGTGAGGAGAGCAGAGAGAGAGAGCAAATCCTTTACAGTAGCCTCAAAAAAATCTGGCAAATTTCACTCCAGGTTGAATGGGCTGTGCAGGTGCCTTATTCCATCTTGCTTCATTTTGCCCTGGGCTAAATTAAAATTAGCTCCCTAGTGGTTTTTGACTCAGAAAGGCACAGAAATAGGACTTGTCACTTTAAAGTGTCTAAGATACAATTCTTGAAATAAAACAACTTTTTAATCGCAATTTTTCCCAAGTTTATGATGCATTAGTGCTGAGTTCATGAATCTATTCATTCATGTGCTAGAAAACATCTGTTTATTCCATGGCCTTATTTATATTTTGGAAGTAACATATTTAATCCATTGAAATTTTCCGGATACAATCCCAGAAACAATGACATCAACCCTTATTTTAGACAGAAAATTAAATTAAGTGTATCTACGATGTAGTTAATGAAGGGGTTTTTAGCTGAATGGAGCAATAACTACTGATCTGCATGAGTAACATCAATATTTTGGTTCCACCCTAATAATTTTTCACTAATCTTTTTCATTTATTGTCCAAATACCCGAACTTTTAAAATTTTAAACTAACAGCAATAGCATGTTTTACACATGACCACCCTAATATTTTCTTTTGTAAGAACCACACTTAGATACTAGGGGGGTGAATACAGGTAAAATTCACGTGCTGTTAAATTAGCTGTTATTTTATAGATCGAAACAATCTCTTTCCCATATTCTCTCCAAAGCACCATTATTTTTTTCAGCCACATAAACTGCATTCTCTATATATTTTTCACCTTTTTTTCAAAAATCAACTACATGTGCACGAGTTCACAGCATCCAAATCCAATGATTTTGATTGGATGCAGAAACAATTTGCTTGGTTTGTTTTCATTCCAGATGAAACCAAGGCCTCCCAGATTTTTCTGTAGGCACTGAATCCCCCATCCAGGAATTCCAGCTGTTCCTCCTTCTCCTACAGATGTTACTCCCCCACTGCAGCAAGGACTGCAAAATTCCCCAGCAGGCAGCACTGATTTTCTGCGGTATTTTCCCCTTCCCACTTCCCAGGTGTGGTTCCATTCCCAAGGACAAATTATTCCTGCTCTGGAGACCTCAGGGAAAGCCCTGGGATTACTCCAGATTCAGGCACTCCCTCATTCCTCAAAAATCACACCATCCCTCCTCAGTCCCGTGTGGTCATAACCTCCCCAAAATCGGAGGGGTTTTTAGGTTGGGGATTTTCCTGGACACAGAACTCCTCAGTTAAAACCTGTGTCAGCCTCTGCCTTTGCAGCCAAATTCAGATCATGATTTTGATCAGTCAGAGGCACCCAAGCCCCACAAAAGCAGCCCAGAGCAACAACCCCTGGGTGATGCTGCCATGCCACAGCTGCTGTGTTCATGGGGCAAAGGGATGGTTTTTCCCACTTCCCACCCTCCCAGCCTTCAAACCTGCCTTGATTCTCAATGAAGGGAAGTTCCCCTTCCTCTGTACTCACCAATTATCCCACCTTCTCCTGCAATCCATAGATCTTTTCCCAGGAGATCCATCTATCCTGCAGGACTCCCTGGACACTCTGGGTGTTCCTTCGTGTTCCTCTGGGATCTGAGCACCCTGGGAAGCTCCTCTTTCTCCCTCTGCATGCACAGCTCTTCCCCTTTGCCCTTCCTTTCTCCTCCCCAGCCCTGCCCTTCCCAGCACTTCCCAAAGCTCTGCCAGGCCATCCCTGCTGTGATGAGCACAGGATGCACTGTGGGCAGTGCCACTCGGAATTTCTCCCTCAAACACGTTGATGTGATCCCTTTGCAATTACTGATACCTTATAACTGCACTGCCTCCTTCGTAAATCCCATCCCATTTCCCTTCCTAATCATCAAACACAATTTCTCTTCTTTTTCTTGCCAGTCTCAGTCTCACAGCCTGAATTTTGCCTATTTACCTTTTCCACTAATATACGCCATCAGTCCCTGGGTGAGAAGAGAAATTCATCCCAAAGAATTGGCTGCTGAAATGGAAATACATTGATATATAAATGAAAGCTGCCAGTGCTATGCGCTGACTGTAAATCATAGGGACCCATGTTTTTACTGGCATCTGCAAAAGTAACGTATTTGATTTTATAAATTACAGATGTCCTTTTTTTTTTTTACCCTGTGAAATCTTCTTAGTGGGAAACTCCAATATTTTAAATGGCTGAACTATATGCTGAACTAAAAAATACACCAAATTAAATGGGATTTTAAAACTAGCGCAGGCTGTAAATAGACTATTTATAAACAGGGAGCTTTGTGTGTATTTAAACTTCGTAAAGTCTTGTAGAGGGGGGAAATGCCAGCCTGACATTCCTGTAGGCACTCAGGATTTAAAAGCTGTTAGTGTTGCCTAAAATATTCTTAAGATACATTTCTATAAAATGCACTGATTTCCCTTAACTGTCATTAACTCTTGTGCTAGGAATGGAAATAGACTGCATTATCTTAAAGGGAAAAAAAATACACCAAAAGCCACCAAGCCAGGAGTGGCAAAGGTGCTCTCCTGCTATGTCTTTGGCCAACAATATTTGTGCCACTGTGGCAACAAACCAAAGGATTTGAACGAGGGCAAAACCCATCCAAGTGATAAGAGATTGATAAGGGCCAATGGCTCTGCTTTTTATGCCAAATCGTATGGCATCTGCCTTAATATGTGATTATGTTTGAAAATTCTGTATTTAAGGAGTGTAAGGACTTCTCTCCTGGAGTTCGCATGAAGATCCAACACCTCAAGGTTTCCTATTTTCACTTTCCCCACATGTTCTGCTAACCACCATGGCAGCATCTCCCAAAGGAAGCTGATGGGTGAACTCGCAGCTGTAGAAGTCCTTCAAAGCAGAAACTCAGCCCAAACCCCATCCAGATCTTAATCCATTCTAATCCCTTAGCAGGACCTTATTTGAGGCAATTTATTTCACAGTCATTCCAAGTCATTGTTTTAATGTAAGTGGATGGTAAAAAAAGAGAGATTTTCTTTGCCTGCCTGTGAAACTTTTAACTGCTATTGGGTGAGAGGGGAGGTAATCTACATCCTATAGTGTATATTCTCAAAAACAGCTCTCATTAAAATATATCTTCAAGGGGGGCAGATTTTTCGAGCACAGACAATCCTTCCCCTCTGGAAATCAGACAGTTTGTAGTGGACAACCAAACAAGCAAAACATTCAAAATTCAGGCATTATCAACACCACAGTCCTGGTGCTTTGCCTCCCTCCAGGCTCCATGCAAATTCCTCTTGCAAGAAGCAGCTCAGGATACAAGCAAGTGGATCTTTAAGCATTATGGCAATTTTAACAAGTAGCAGGAAGGGAGCAGAAATTAATATTAAAGAGCCACACAACCTGCAAGGCTACATTTTACCCCTTCAGAAATACCAACCCTTATTGGTTCAGTGTCTTTCTCTCAATTCATTAAAAACATTAAGATGCTCCACTTGTAATTATGATCGTTAAAAACTGTGGCAAACTTTCAAGAAACTTTCAGTGTCCATATTAAGCATTTCTCCACTGCTGCTGATGTGGCCCTAGAGTGGAGGACCATTCATTCATTTCTGGGGAAACATTTGTTCTGGAGTTCAATTATTATTGCTCTGTTTACTTTGGGGTTGTTTTAAAGCCTTTTGGCTGTGAGGAAGCTCAGAGGAGACCTCCTAGATCTGGAATTCCCAGCTCAAGCCTTGCCAGCGTTTTGGTTGCCAACACACAATGCCAGTGAGTCTTGTAAATGAACAAACAGAAGAATAATGGAAATGATTTTGGACTTCAAACTAATCCCATTATTGGAACAAAGCAGCCTTTGTCACTCAGGAAGAATTTCCATAGCACTCACCACGGTTTGAAAAGGTCAAGCTTAGGTCATATTATTTATATTATTTATGCATTAATTATATTTGTAATGCAGCTCCTTCCCAACTCCTGTGCAAGGTACAATGTTCTTTAAAATCCAAATGCCTCTTTGAACACCCAACTTCTGTGTCTAATTCCTAGAAGCTCTTGAATATCTAAAAGAAGGAAGGTAAAACCATGTTCTTTGTAAATAGAAGAGATGTTTTGTGGAGGCTGGGGCACTGAGAAGAGTTTTGTTCCCACTAAATCCCTTCCCCTTCAGGAGGGATCCATGCAATGCAGGTGGGACCATGCTCTCCAGACTGATCCTGGGTCACCCCTCAGCTAACAAAACTCCTCCACTTTGCAAAGATTTGCAGAATCAGACAGAAAATGTCAACTTCCCTGCAAATTCTCAAGCTGAGTAAACAACCCAAACAGCTCGAGGCTGCAGCCCCCAGCAGAATGTTGAAGTTTCTCAAAAGTAAATTAAATTCTATTAATTTTTTGAGTAGGAATATCCAGTGCCATTCTGAATAATAGTTGTGGTTACTCTGTTTCACTTTTATTTCCCCTAGAAGTGGAAGTGACAGATGTGACAAAAATAGATTCACTGGAGAAATAACAAATATTCTGGAGAAGTAACAAATATTCTGGGCAAGTAACAAATGTTTGGGACCCACCGAAGTGGCAGAATTCAGTATTGATTTTATTCACTGGAATAGCTGCAACAAATAACCACTGAATTTGGAATGGAGTGCCAAATTCCAAATGGAATTCCAAACACCATTTGGAATGGAAATGTGCCCTTTTTTTGTCTGCCTCTTTTCCATCCTGCTCTCTTTGTAGAAATTCTTACTTATTCTTTACATCAACCACACAACTTTTTGAGAAAGGATATCAACGATAACAAGGCGTTATTTAAAGTTTTTAATGAATCAGTGAGGACCCCTGATAATGCCTTATTGGACTCCCTGGGTGCAATAAGGACCTAATCTTCCCCAGCGAAACTCCACAATTTCACAGTTTGACTTGGCATTTCCACGCTGGAATTCAGCTCCTGAACATCATGTGAGCCACAAAAGCAGGCAGGGGAGGAAACCTTCAGCTGAGGCAGGAGAACAATTCCTTCAGACCTCTGGATCATCCGAGAAATCTCATTTTCCTTATCAACCCTGTGCTTCATATTCCTGTTTTCCCAGAGGTTTTGTGCCCAGGTGTGAATGAAACCTGTATTTGGTGAGACTGGGAGGGGATGGCATGGCAAAACTGGAAGTCTGCTGGAAGTTTCCTGACGTCCTGTTGTGTTTTGCAGGTGATGGACTGTGCCATGCCCCTGATCGGGGAGCACCAGGCTGAAGACAGGCAGCACATCACCGAGTTAGTCGTAAGCAAAATGAACCAAATGTTGTCCAAAACTCCTATTCCATCTCCTCAGAGACCCACTGCCACTCAGCAGCCTCAGGTAGGACACTCTGCTTTGGAAACAGAGCATCTCCTTGTTGCATTCTAGGCTCAAAATTCTCTCTCGAGAATTGGGACATCTGGAAGCTCGAGGATTCAAGGACTCCCTGCCACATTTGAGCAGTTTGTTGTGTTTCAGTGTCTCCAGGTATAATCAAGAAGTGCAAGTGTTGCTGTGTTTCTAGCAGGAAATGACCCTGTGGGTTCAGTGAATTGCCAGGCTTTGTGCTGTTTCCTTTCAGTTCCATATATAAAATAGCATGGAGATAATAAGAACCACTGTCATGGAAAACAGAAGGACTTCAGAAGGAATGCTGGCAGTAATTCTTGTTCTTGTGAGAAATGAATGTATTACAATAATCTTTTTTGATGTGCTGCAATTCATGAAGATACCTTGGTAATCTAGGAAACTCCTGAAATTTGTTCAGCATAATAGAAAACTTGGGTCAAAGGTGGCAAATAGATGAATTTCACTGATTTTATCTTGCCTGGCCTGACAGCTACAGAGTGGGGATGCAGTTTCAGGAATCCCCTTGGTGTTTCCATTGCCATGGACCCCGAAACGTGGGGTTTCTTCTGCTGACCCTTTAAATGACTGCAGGAGTGTGGTGTTTTTGTAAAAGGCTCTGAGAACAGGAAGGTTTTTTTCCATTGTACATTGGAGAGGGGTGGATGTGATGAGTGGGATTTGATGGGTAAGAAATTCTGTGCCCAGAGTTCAGATGGAAACCAGGAATGAGTGGTGACCTGGGGAGTCTGTCCTTAATGGGGGTTAAACATAAAAAATATAAAATATAAAAAATAATCCCTTCTTTTACCCAGACTGAGTGATGGTTTTAAACGGAAAGAGATTCAGATTGGACCTAAATCCTTTACGATGAGGTTGGTAAGGTACTAGAGCAGGTTGTGCAGAGATGCTGTGAGTAAAACTCAATCAAACACCCCCTGACCATGAGCTGTTAAGGATTTTCTTGCTGCCCTGGACCTCTGCACCCAACAGGGACCAGGGAAGCACCAGAATCAGCCAAACTGTAGGACAGGAATTACCAAGCCTAAATCAAGGATCTATTTTTGCTCCCAGCAGGCTCCACACCAGGTAAACAATTTGAGAACAATTTTGTGGCATACCTCAGACAGAGCAGTTCTTGAGGCAGAGTGACTAATTTGTTCTTCAAATATCTCATCGTGCTTTAAGATATAAAAATACCCAGTCCCACATTAAACAAAAAAAAAAAAAAGTGGTGTGGCTTCTATTTATGTTGCAGCCACTTGAAACTGAGCACAAAATTGTTTCAGCCACAGAACCACATACAATGGAGAAGTTTCCATCCACCATGACTCAAGTCCATTGTAAAGGGCACTGAAAAAGACAGGCAAGAAGGAAAAATAAATCACCTGGTGCCAAAGTAGTTTCTTTTAGGAGCAGCAGATCATCCATACATTAAAATGAAGCAAAGAGTCAAATTTAGAGTTGCCCAGTCAGTAGAAGTCAACATAAATCAAAATTTAAAGCAGTGATAGACATCACTGTCACATTAATGGTTCACAATTGAAATATCACATTTTGGGGAAAACAAAGTGAGGTCTTGGGTAGGTTTTCCTGGATTTCAGAGCAGCCAAGGGAGGAGGAGAGTTTACTGTCACTGGTGTCATCCAAAGGAACTGGATATTTGTTGGATGTAAATAAAGTTTCCAAGCCTTTCCAAAGAAAAACTGCCCACCTGAGTCCAGAATGACAACAGGATAGAAAGAGCATTTTTAGGAGGTTCCTAAACGTTGCTGTCACTCAGCATGTCCATGGAAAGGTTTTTTTGTTCTTAAACCAGAGGTTTGGATGAAAGCAGAGATAACCCCCTGGGTAGCTGATGGGCTTCTGGCAGGTTCCTATTTAATTTGGGTTATTCCTGAAGGATTCAGCCCTTACTGATGGCAAAAGGATGTTACTCAATAATAATCTTCTTTTCCTTATCCTATCCCTAAATTATTGCAGTTTAAAAAATTATTGCAGTTATCCCTAAATTATTGCAGTTTAAAAAAAAAACCTGTGAAAATCAGAGATATCCCCCCAGAATATTCGCAATAATTGTTAATTTTCCTCTCGGTTAAACAGACTCCTAAAATTGGCTTCATTTTACCAGTTTAGGGCAGGGAAAGGGGATCTGATTTTCTGCTGAAGAGTCCATTTGCAAACACCCAGTAATCTTCCCAGCTTTAAGGGAAAATCGTGAAACAGATCTGTAAGATCTAAAGCAGATAACTCCTCATCTGTAGTTACCTTTTAGCTGGGTTGTCTTGCTAAGACAAAATCAATCTGCTGAAACAAAAGCTGCCCCTTTCCCTTTTGGACAGCCTTCTCCTTTTCTAATGTGAGATATTATTTTGTATTCTTGAGAAATTCTCCATTCACCTGCAGGGAAGGGACACTGCCTGTTTCCAAGGTGACACAAAGTGCAAAGGCAGTGATTTACCCCTAACCATCTGGCCATGGGTGGGTTTGGCCTTGGGAAGCAGAGGAATGGAGATATCAAAGAGGAGTTGCTGGGTTTTGCTGTGCTCTGCTTTCGGGTGAGCAGCCTGTGGTCAATAATAGAGCTACAGATGTGCCATGATCTGCATTTCCTCATTATCTGGGGCTTTGGAAGTGTTTCTGATCTAGTCCAGACTGCAACATTGTGCATAAAAAAAAATCTCAATTTAGAAATGCCTTCAATGGCCAGGCCCACCCCAATTAACCATCCATCAGAAAACAAACCAACGCTTGGGCAAATCAGCCTTTGTTGAGCACTGGGCAGCCCAGGCTGGGGGGAGATGGCTCTGCAGTGAGCTCTGGAGGCTGGCAGAGCTCTGCTGTCCCACTGCCAGGGCAGCAAATTCCAAAGGGAATCCTCCAGGGGCAGGGCCTGGGGGTGTTAAACAGGTTGTTAAACCCATTAAATCCGTGATCTGTCTGAATGGGAGATTTTTAAAACACATGTTCTGCACGTTGGCTGATTGTTTATCTCAAACAGCTGCCCAGACTCTGCAGCAGGTTTTCCTGGAGCTCACAGGGCAGAGAAATGGGCAAGAGGAAACTCAGACTCACAGAAGTTCAAATGACTTCAAAACAGCCAAAGAAATCCTTCCAAAAATGAAGTTGTTTCTATTATTTAAAAGCATGACAGCTTGTTTTACCCAAAACCATGCTGAGAATAGAACTTGATCTAAGAATATGATTTTTAAAGATTTCCATGAACAAACCTGTTCTATTTGCAGGCAACAAGATGATGGAAATCTAAATTTCCGTGTTTTAAAACCCCTTTGAATATTTCTGACAGCTCTTTAGAGAAGCCTTTTTCAATTTTTTTCCAAAAATTGAAATGAATAGGTGAATTACCCAGTGAATAACCAGCAGAACTACTTCTCTCTGCCTCCAAGTGTTGACAGGAAAGTCCAAAGTTCTGCTCTGGATGTGCAGAGGTGCTCAGGGCAGGCTGGCTCAGGCTCATTCCTGGGCCAGAATTTGTGAAGGGAACACTAATGGTCAAACATCAGCTCAACATGGCATCGTCCACGAGAATCACCATAAAATGCAAATGTTTTTGGGCATGTGAGCAGCTGAAGCTAAGGAAAATCCTATTAGGAAAATATCCTTTCAGGCCAGCTCTGGAGAGACACTGCTGCATGATCCACAAAAGAATAAGGGATTTGTTCTCCCTGATGGAAGGGAAGAAGGAAGGAATTTGGGCTCCAGAGGCACAATATCCATGACATGATGGCATCACAAGGAGCACAGCATTCCCAGCCACATCCTGCTTCTCTTCAGGTGGGAAAGGAAGGAGTGGCACAGTGCTAATCAACCAATTATCAGGTTATAATGCTAATAAACCAGCTCATTCTCCATTCCCTGACCCCTCATATAATACAGCCAGGCAGTTTGATCCAGTTTTATTGCTCCACGTCCAGATAGAAAACTGAACCACATGTGGACATAGTGTAAATGACAAAGAAGTGTTGATTTTAAAGAGAAAAGCAAATCATCAGCAAGCTCCTTATCCCTGGGTTTCCATAGGAGTAGCCCCAGTTCTGCTCCCTTCCATCTCTTGGACTTAAGAACCTTTCTAGAAGGTTCTGAAATTCCTCAGTCATTGCTGTCACGCAGCATGTCCGCAGAAAGGTTTTATTGCTCTTAAACCAGAGATTTGGATGGAAGCAGAGCTAATACCCTGGGTAGCTGATAGACTTCTGGTAGATTCCTATTTAGTTTAGGTTATTCCTGAAGGATGTCCAGAGAGAAAACTGAACCAACGTGGACATAGTGTAAATACAAAAAAGTGTTCTTTTTAAAGAGAAAAGCAAACCATCAGCACATTCCCTGTTCCTGGGTTTCCACAGGAGTGGTCACAGTTCTGTTCCCTTCCACTTCTTGGATTTAGTTTGGTTTATTTTAAAGGAAAAGACATGACGAGCAGTAATTTGCTTCAAATCACTGCCATTTTTCTGATGGCCAGAAAATGCAGTTAGTTGATTTGATTTTAACTGCAGGGAACACATTTAATTGGGAAGGATCCTGTCATGGAGTTCTGTGGAAATGGAGAATTCAGCCTGCTGACTAAAATTAAACTTCTCTACACTGAATTTGAGGTGTGGGCCTTAGCCCTAAGTTATTTTCTGCTTTCACATAGAGGTTTCTCACAGAGGTTCACCTCAATTAAAACCCTTGATTAGAACAGGAAACCTTGATTAGAAGAGGAACTGCCTGCTAAAATAAACCAACAAAAAGGCCACAGTGAATTATTCTGAGACAGGGTGAATGGAGGGTTTAGGGAGGGTCCTGCTGAGCTGGATCACCCTATGGAATTGGGTTTGTCCTGACGGAGGGGTTTAGGGACAGCTTGCTAAATGACCTAACAGCCCCCAAACCCACAGATGCTGCATTTCCTTCTCTTGGGGAGAGACTGAAATAGGGGATGAAGGGCCATGCTAAAGCTGCTGTGCCCGGCTTTGTGGGACAGTGTGTTAAACACACCAGTGAGCAGCCTGAGTGCTCCAGGAGGGCAGCAGGGCACCCTGCAGGAACAGGATTGAAGGAATCCCTCTGCAATTTTGGGGAAGTTTCTCTTCCGAGTTGTTCCTCTTCCCAATTGTTCCTCTTCCCAAACTCTCCCCCGAGTGCCACAGCTTGGCCATGGACACACGGAGTGGCTGTGTGTGTGGAGACCGACGGAGCACCTTCTGGATTTTTATTTCATTTTAGCAACCCCTGGCCATTGTTTGTCTCAGAAAGCCTCTGGGCACTTTGAGAGGAAGCAGTGCCTACAAACACCTCCCTGGCTCTTCCCCACCACTTCCACTGTCCATAAAAGTCCTTTTAAATTGAAATCCTTGGGAAGAAAAATTACATTTCTTATTAAAAGACTGACAGGGTTCTTGTGGTGACTCAAAGGATGCCTGCCTAAATATATTGGTAGAGAATCTAACCATCAAAACTCATAAAGAACAAGGAAAAATATTGCTGGGAGATATCAATGGCAGAACATGAAAGGCAGCACCTTCCAGAGGTTAGTTCAGTCGAAAGCCATTCTTAAAAGTGTCATTTTTGCTGAAGGCTGTGCCCCTTTTGCTGCAGTATTTTGGTTTTTTGCGTCCCAGCGACACCTTGTGGCTTCTGTCGGGGAATAAATCAGTTGGGGATTTATCTATTATTTATTATTGCAATGTGTTACATCCTATTCCATGAGCAGAACCACAATAACAAAGGGATTTTCTATATGTTTTACAAACCATAAACACTCCCTACTCGAAATGTTTTCATCATGATATGAAAATCATGATGAAAAAATTGGCATCAAAACTGTAATGCCTTTCTTTCACTCTTTTTCATTATTTTAATGTGGAATATATTTTAATATGCTACCTTAATGTGTACCTGTATAAGTGTGTGTGTGTATATATATATATATACATACAATGTTTATCTGTGTGAGCTTATTTTAATCAAAAAAGGCATTTTTAGCCTCTTAGTTATTTCATGTTAGTGAAAATATCAGCAGAACAGCTGCTACTCTTTTAGATCTCAATACAAACAGATGGAATTAAGAAAAGCAGAAGAAAATAAACAAGCGGGAGCCACAGCCTTGTAAAAAGCTATATTTGGGGCACAGTTCATCCCAGTAAAATTTATTTATCACAAGTATAAAAGGACGGGTTTTTTTCCCTACACTGAGGTTGTTTTGTCCACCTTTGAACAAATAAATCCTAAAATTTTAATATCCATAAGGACACAACATATAAATATATGAGACATTTTTCTGACCAAGTGATTGAGAAAGTGAAAACAAACTGGTTTAAAATCCTTCCCGAGCTCCTGCACCAGCAGAGGGAGTGAGAGCCAAGGGAAGCTGCTGGGGATAAATCGAAATCTCTGCACAAACCCGCGGGGAGTTCAGCTGGGAATGGATCCCTCAGATGAGGGCGAGGACATCCCAACATTGATAATGTTAATTAATCAGCTTGGCTCAGTGTGCCAAGAACTGACCAAGGGTGCCTGCACTGCACAGAGCCATTCTGAAGGCATCTGATGGCCTTCAGACCGTAGGGGAATATCCTAAAGGCCTTGTATTAAAGCTTTGGGGTCGTTTGGTCAAAATTTCTACTGAAATTTGTCCAAATGAAATAAAGCTTTCTGGCTGTAGCCTGATTTTTTATTCTTTTTTAAAATTATAATTATTTTTTAAAAATTTATTTCTCAGCCCTCTATTTGAAAGCTTCTCACCAGCAGTGCACCTGGAAAAAGAAATAATTTCTGCAGACAAGCCAAGCAAAGCTTGGTAGGAGAAAGAGTTGCTCACAAAAGTACTCAGGAGAAGAGAAGCTCAAAGGGAAAAGCCTCCTAGGAAAGCTGGCAGGGTGAGGATTCAGAGCCAGGAGGGTTTGGGTGACCTCAGTGCTGATTTTGGGATGCAGAAGGCCACAAAGTGCTGGTCAAACTGAAAAACAAAGCAAGTGCTATACTGAACAGGTACTGTTCTACACTTATTTTAAACATAATACTGATAATAGTCTCTTCTTGTCTTCATTCACACAACAAATTAATGCTTTTCTTAACTTTTTATTACCTCCTGCCAGATGATCTCCTGATCATCTCCCAGTCTGGTTTTGGGAATTCTGAAGCTCCATGGTCTCTCCCCACAAAGAAAGAGAATAATTGGGTTTAAAGCACTCCTGAGCCCACCAGTGTAGAGTGGCCTGACTGTTCTGAGTACAGTTCTGTCAGAAACAGCTTTTTGGTCCCACAGACATTGGTTTGGAAACTGCAAACTTGTCCTCATTCCATTCTGGAGCAAACTCCCTCCTTTTCCAAAGGAGAGCAAGGGAAGCAGAGATCCATCCTTACTGACCAGGGAAAAGCTGCCACACTTACCTTCATCTAGAATATGCTTTGTTTTTTCATTTTATCTTATTTTTCAGCTATTTTTACTCTCTGATTCTGTTTATTTAAGCTGAACCTAATAGAAATACCTCTTTTTTTGGAGGCTTTTCCTTGGTCTCCCTTCTTTCCCCACCATGGTGGGTGTTTCCTCCTTACCTTTCTTTTTGTTATTATTCCCTGTCTCCACTTGACTTCTCTGTTTGATTCCTCTGACCTTTCAATCATCCCCTGTGAAGCAGAGCTGCTTGGCTTCACTCCATGTTTCACTTGCAGGAATTCTGCTCCTCTCCCCAGCAATCCCTGCCACGGTTTATTTTCAGTGAGGACCAAGTGCTGAACCTGTGTCAAAATCTTTAAACAAGCACCAAGAGAAATTATGGAACAATCTAAACCAGAGCAGCTCATTTTTAACTATTCTTGATTTGTCCAGAGAAAATAAAAAAAAAAAAGCAACCCTCACAGACAGACACAATTCCAACTCTGGAATCCCCTATTTCAAAATAGCCATAAAAATAACCCACTTTTTGTCCAGACTGGATGAACAGACCCAGCACAGCCTTACCAAAAGCCCTTGAGCTAAGGGACCAAATTTCAGCCCTGCTTTCTGCTATTCTGCTGAACAAAAAAACAGTCCCACCTCTCAGCCTGATGAGGTTTCTGGAGAAGAAGTAGGATGTTGACTTATTAGGGAAAATGAATTTCTGAAGCATCAGCAGCTATTGAAGCTTCCTGCTCCCTTCCCCAGCCAGGCAATCATTCCAATGGATGAGGATGTATTTTGCCACATGTATTTTAAATGTAACACCAATGACATCCTCTTCTTGACTTCATTCTCACAACGAAATGATCTCCTGGATGGATGTGTTCAGCTCCCTTTCCCACGTGTCCCGGAGCTGTTCCTGCCCCAGTCTCCCATCCCATCTGTGTCAGCACACGGGGGAGCTCACTGCCACCCCAGACTGCACATTCCCTCTGGCCGTGGGGAACGATCTGCTCCCTGGGCAGAGCTGCTGGGCAGCTGGCTGGGTTTAACATCCCCTGCTTCAAAAGCAGAAGTGCAAATCTGACTCCTGGAAGCAATAAAAGAGCTGCATCCTCATCCACTGGAATGATTGCCTGGCTGGGGAAGGGAGCAGAAAGCTTCAATAGCTGATGTTGCCTCAGAAATTCATTTTCCCTAGTAAGTCAACACCTAATTCTCCAGAAACCTCATCAGATGGAGAGGTGGGACTATTCTTTTTCCAGCAAAAAGTAGGGCTGGAATGGACAGGGGGAGTTCAGCTGTTTCAGGATCTCAGGGAAAGCCCTGGAGTGTCCATGGGAACAGCAGAGTATCCCTGCTCACCTCCCCTGAGCCACCTGCTCTGCTGGGAGCTTCACTGCCCATGGGGAGTTGGAAAAAATGATCTCCAAAGTCCCTTCCAACCCAAACTTTTCCATGATTCCATGATTTCTAAGGCTGTGTGTAAAAATATTCAAGAGGGAAACTATTGTCTAGGAAGTAAATAGTTATCTAGCAATGGAAAACAGTCTATAAAATCTAGGGTAGGATACTTTATAATGTTAAAAAAAAAACCAAACAACTCCTTTCAGTGCATTTTTAAAATAGTATTCCAAGTAGAAATTGTGCTGATTTTCCTGTTTTCTGCTCTGAATAGTCATTTTTAAATGACCCATTCAGGGGAAGACTCAAACAGGTTTTGCAGAGGCAGTTTGGAAAGTCGGTTGAGCAATAACAAAAGCTGGTCTTAGTTTTCAAATTCTTTCGGACAACTACGACATGAAGAAACTCCAGGCTGGCCTTGGTTTTGCTGAGAAAATGTTTTCCATAGATTCCCTCAGTGCAGAAGGGCAAGACAGGACAGTGGCACTCCAAAAACCTGGGAAAAGCAGGAGAGAACTCTCCTCTCACTGCCCCTTTGCACAGACAGCAGAAAAGTGGATTTTTGGAAGGTGTGCACACAAACTCCTCTCTCCACTGTAGCTGTCACTCTTCCTCCCTCAGTCCAGAGGGAATGGGTAAAACCAGCAAATTCCAAACTCTTTGCAGTCCTGTTCAGTGCTGTTGGCACCACGATGGAGCAGATCCATCACCTGGAGCCCCTGGAATAGGGGAAGGTCTGACCCAGCAGCCAGGAAACATCCCAGCCACCCTCCCTGCATGGATACAGCAGGGAGCAAGAAGTTCCTGAAAAGTTTTGTATTTTTGGGTGCTCTGTATCAGAAAGGCACCTCAGGGTCTCACTGCTCTGCTAAACGATACAGCAGATGCTTATTTGCAGCCCAGTTTTATTTAATTTATACACATTTCTCCTTGGTTTGCATTGTCCTTTGGCTTGGTTTTTGCCCCCATACCTGTTTACCAAACCCTTCACTTCACTGAACCAAGCAGACAGGTTCTTCCAAAGGCTGCAGGCACAGCCTGGGCAGTTCAGCAGCATTTCCTGAGCCAGCTCAGCTCTCCTGAGCAGGGCTGGGGCAGTGAGCCCCAACAGTGCGCCCAACAGCTCCTGCGAACATTTCACTGAGCTGGGATAAGGTTTTGGGGTTTTCACTGCACAAACCTTTCCCATTAGGTTTCAGCGAGTGTGCTCTGCCTTTGTGACAGATGCACGTCATTAGTCCATAAATGAATTATTTGGGACATTACATTTTTTAGGTTTTTTTTTTTTTTTGGTAACTCCGCTCATCAATTTCATCCTTTCTTCAGGATATTTTGCTCTTACAGTCTTCCAGCTCTGCATCATCTGCTGGATTTAGTAGCCCACACCTACTTTTTTGTGCCAACTTCATTAGTTAACAATCTCCTCCAGTCCTACATCCCACTGATGTCCATCCCAGAAGCTTTGTCTTCAATAACTGCCTGTCTCCTCACCCACAATGGAATTCCTGCAGCATTAATGCTTAACCTTCTCCAGTGGCACTTCGCCATTCCCAGTTCTTAGAGAGACCTGCTATGGAATCCTGCATTTCATGATTCAGCTGGTTTTCATTTCTGAGATGAAGAATGTTTTCTTTTTACCTGCATCTCATTTTTAGCTGATATCCCACCTGCCACCTTGCTCCTGTGTTTATCACAATCTGTGACACTTCAAACATTCTTTTCCTATTTACTCTCTACTTAAACCATCTCAATTACCTCTCTCCTTCACAATCACAGCTTTTCTTAGTTCTCCAGTTACTGAAGTGTTTTACTCTTTATTCCTGTTCCTTTATGCACTCGAACTCAGCTCATATTTTGGCAGCTCTCAATTGATCTCTCTCTTTCTTGACCTGAAAAACATGGCCTTGCCCTCAAATATTGAAATACCTATGAAAAGCTCCTGTCCCTGCATTACAAAGAAAACCAAACGAGACCCAAAAACAACTCTACGTGCTCCAACTACAGTTCACGAAGTCTTCAACCTCAGCCAAATCAAAATCAATTTTTGCTGGGACTCTGTTTAGCATCTCTTTTGCCCAAGGGCTATTTCCCTGCCAAGTTGCTGCTTTTGCTCCCACCCATTTCAACATTCTTTAAACTGTTCAAAATTCAAGTGTATATGAATCCAATCTGCATTTATATAAAGGTAGAAAAAGCAGTAATGCCCTCATCAAATTCTAATACAACTTGCTTTGAAGAATAAACTTTTTTTTCACCAGTTCTACCCCCAAAATTCTAAGGAGAGGGTTTCAGGTAGGTGTGGAAAGGAAGGAAGTGCTCCAGAGACATCTAGAGACATTTATCTTCTAGATAAATAGTGGGATTTGTGCTCTGGCTGTAATTAGCCAATATTCCTAAAGGTCATTCTGCAGCCAAATCCTCACTTGTTCTCCCCAGAGCTGAGAAATCGCTGGAGTGTATTTGCAGCACTCATGTGGCTTGCAGGTTTCCCCTAGTGGGGCTGTATTTTTGTAGGGTAGTTATATAAACAGCAAACCCCTTGGAACAGCAGAGCTCCTGAAGCAGCTCTGTGTGGTGTTCCTGTCAGCATCAGCAACTCCTTCTCCTTGGGAATGGGGATGGGATGGGATGGGATGGGATGGGATGGGATGGGATGGGATGGGATGGGATGGGAAAGTTGTGTTCCACCAAATGAGAACCAAAGGGGATCATTCTGGCACCACACCTCACTCAGGTGATCCCAAACCATCCCAAACACACTCCTTTTACAGATCCTGCTCTTTATTCCTCAGCATCCCAATGAGGGGCTGTGCAGGGCCATTCTCCAGGATAAAACCTGCACTTAATCCTCCATCCCTGCGGTGCTTGAGCCCAGCAATGTGTGTAGCTCAGAGCAGCAGTGCAGGAAAACATGTTTGTGCTGAGAGAAGGTGGTAGGAGGGCGAGCTTCTAGGCTGGGCAACAAAGGGAAAGAGCAAATAAGCACAAGGGGTGAACACATCTGCAGGACAGGTCTGGCCCAGCAGCTCTGCTCGGAGTGAGCAGCTCTCGCGTTGGCACCACCCTGCAGAGGTGAGAAGAACAGTCTGCAGCCAATTTGCCAACTCTGAAACACTCATTCTGGTGTTTCAGAAGGAGCCTGGGTTTTATTAAAGGTCTTGGCTCAGGGCAGCAAGCAAGGCTGGTTCAAAGGCTCTTTAATATCAAGTATCAAGGTTTCGGAGTGTCTGAAAGAAAGGCTCTTGAAAAGGACTGGATTACTGGAGACCATTGAAAAACCATGAGTAAGATTTCTCAATTAGGAATGTGATGCTAATTAGACTTTTTGGGTCAGCCTGGGTGGGTTGGCTAATTAGCCAAAGTAATATACCCATGTGATTGGCCTGGAGTGTGGGTGAGGTTCCTGGAAGCACCAGGTGATATCTGGTGGAAAAAAAAAAAGAAAAAAAAAAAAGGATGTGTGGGTGGTAAAATCAGGACAGCTGCAGTCAGTGACTGCAGAGGGGGAAATACACCTTCAACAGAAAATGCACAAAGGCTCTGAACTCTCAGGAGAGCTGAGGGAAGGATTAGCGAGCTCCTACCGTGTTTATTGAGAGCTTCATTGGGGATCAAATCGCTTCTTTGGCAGATGAGAGATACGCAGATTGCGCAAGGCTGGCGCTGTCATGTCAAGTCAGCTCGGTGGTGTGATAAAGCTGAGACGTTTCGGTGCAGAACAAATGGCAGGTTTGCTCCAGCCTCGGGCACAGGGCACACAGAGGCCCTGCAGATGTTGTGCTGCCACTAAAGGGGATGGGAGTTTCAACTGCCAGCCTGTGTTTCCAGCTTCTGAATAAAACACGAGTTTTACCTGGGTATCTTTTGTTTTAGCAGAGCAATAATAGCATTGATATCCTGCCTGGCCGCTGCAGAGAGCCCCGGCTTGGGCTGTGGCCCTCGGTCAGGGTAGGGAGCCTGTCACATGCTAATCGTGCTAATTGCAATTATAAAATCTCGTCTGTGCTTTCTAACAAAGCCACGTGGTGTCTTTGGGCCTCCAGAAGGAGAATGTGGGTGTTCTGTGAGCCCCAGTGCTGGTGGCTCTCCTCCCGGAGCACCCTGCATGTCCCAGGGGCACAGCAGGGACAGCGAGCTGCCCGGAGCATCCCAGCCCGGGACAGGGAAGGAAGGAGCTGCCTCCTCCAGGGCTGCTTTTGGAGTTTGCACCCTGGACTGCTTGCCCCGGGCTGCAGGGAGCTCCTGGTGCAAGCGCAGATGTTGCAGGGAGCACGTTATCCACCGAGGATCCCACAGACCCTTCGGGTGCTCAGCGTGCCCGGGGAGCACAGCAGCTCCCGAGAGTGGCTCTGCAAACCACAGCAAGGAGGGAATCGAAACAGAAAGGACTTTAACCTGCTCTAAAGCACTTGCTGGTGACATTTTCTGGTGGCTTTGTCTCTCCTTACGAGAGTTTCTCATTTTCTACATCTCCTCCTCCTTTTGGTGATGCTTGCCAGGAACTGTGTAACTGAGTCAGGTAATTCACGGATCAGAGTTTGTGGGCATCGTTTTCACTCCTCACTGGGTCTCCTGCAGGTTGGTAACCCTGAATAAAGAGAGTTTCAGACCTGCCCTGTGCCCTTTTATTTATGCAGCTAAAGCAGGCAAAGGGATTTGCAGCAGCTGCATGTACTGCAGAGCTGTTGTGCATTTAGAACTCTGCCAGCTGCATGGCTGGGCAGCAATTCACAGCACTAGGAGCAAGATTTATTCTGGAAATAAAGCACCAGGAGTGAGATCAAATACAAATCTATCAGGAAGAAAACCCAGTAAGCTCTGCGAGGAACATGTTTAATTGATTTTGCATTTGCTCTTTAATAAATTCTGGGATTTTTTCCCCTCTTGACAGATGGCAATTGGATTTCTGGATCCTTAAAAAAAATTCCAGGCTATTTTGTCCAATGATTTAACGTCTTTTATGTTTCAAATTATTAAAGATGGGCCTAAGACAAGGCTTGGATTTAAACACTCCTGCTCCCAGAGGGTGTTCTGCTCCAATGTTGTGGTTCAGGCCCATCTTTTCCTTTCACAAGCATCCATGTGAAAAGGATACTGCCAAATAAACCTCCTGTTTTGAAAAGTGAACTATTACATGTGTTTCTAATAACATGTCAGATGGAGAAGCATGAAGTAATGTCAATTATTTTTATTATTTGTCTGTGGGTTTTGCTTTCTTCTTTCATTTTGCTTAGCAAAACAGTGAAGCTGGAGCAGCCCATCTCCCTCCCCACTTACAGCCAGCAAATCAAAGTGAAACTATCACTGGCAAAACTCCTGCAGTGCAAATGCTTCTGGATACAAGAGAACATAGTTAAAAATAAATTATTTCTTAAATTACACAAAGGTATCTGCTGAAATCCATTTCCTATTCAGTCAGTCCTAAAAAAAAAAAAAAAAAAAAGAGAGCGAGAGAGAGAGAGAAGGAGTGCTGAGATTAAAAAAAATGGTTCCTGGTGCTGGGAACTGAGCATAAAGTCCTTACCCAAATGGAGGTAAGGGTTGGGAAGGCACTCCCTACCTCCTGATCACATGCAGCAAAGGGAAAACAATTTTTATAAGAGCTCAGCTTTGGACTAGCCCAGGATTCATATATCAAATCAGACAGCAACTAAATTAAAAAATGGTATCTGGAATAAATTTAAAGTATATGTTCAGCCCCACCAGTAAAGAGTTTTCTAATGAAAATAAAGACAAATTAGTGGAAAATTGGAAGCGAGTTACTCTAATTTGATTTTTCTTTTCTCTTCTGTTTTCAAATGTATTTTCCAGAGTGGATCACTAAAGGAGCCAGAGCCAAACAAAATCCCACCTCAGCGACCACCACCTCAAGGTTGTTTACAGTACATTCTCGACTGTAATGGCGTTGCAGTAGGACCAAAACAAGTCCAGGCTACTTAGCTAATTGACACCAAAAGCAAGGGTTAAAGCAAAAATGAAAATATTGAAAAAAAAACCAAATTGAAAGAAAAGTAAAGAAAAGAAACAAACAATCCTAAAAGCAACCATCCCGGTTTTGTTCAATTTGCCATTGTTTCAGTGCTGACCTGGACTGTGTTTTTTCTATGCAGTGTCAATCTCCCGTCTGGTTGTTTCCTTGTTCCTGTCTGTGCGTGTAAAGCTTTCCAACCTTCCTCTGTAAAACTTGTGATCGCAGGGCTGCTGTCAACAGTGTACGAAGAATGTGCCTCTCTAGAGCCCAGTGCCACTGTACATTTTGGATGGGTAGACAGTATTTTTGGAGTATTCGATATCGTTGAGTAAATCCCCCCGAGGTGCAAAGCCCTTTGCTTACTCTGTGAGTGTGCACACTGTACTCATAGCCTTTATTTTTCTGTGCGTGTGCATGAGCGATAGCTAGGTGATCCAGAGATATTTTTCAAAGTCTAGATTAGGATTTGCTAGTGAGGCTTTTGATTTATAATTTTATAAAGTTTATTAACCGTTGAGTTTTACTTATACGCAAGGGGAAGTCTGCTGTTTCAGTGACTCCATAAAATACAGATCTTCCCAAGGAATATTTAAAATATCTTCTATTTTACACACTGGTATTCATATTTTTAGTAATTCTGCATTAAATTATTAGCTACAAAGCTATGTAAATGGGCCACCTATGTGCAATATCTCAGTGAAAGTGTGAGTATTTAATGTATCCTATTTCAATTAAGTAGTACCTTTTGTTGTCATTCTGAATTAGTAATCTATGGAGATTTTTAATGAAGACTAATGCAAATACTTTCAAAAAATCTTATACTTACCTGAGATTTAAATCCCAGGTTATTTGGTGAGAAGTACCTCAAGGACTGTTAAACTTCCTGTAAGAGCTCATTTCATTTCAAACCCTCAGGAGTGAGGGGATGGCAGACCAAGGTACCTTTAACCAGCTGAGTGAGGATCCTGGGTTAGGGTGCAAGACAGAACTGTCAGTGGTTTTCTTTACCAACTCAGGTCTCCTATTTTACACCTACAAGTCTCCAGAGAGCTGTAAAGAAAATCCAGTCCCGGCGTTATCCACATAAATAGGGTTTATAAGAACTGCTTGACATCGAACATGCAAAAGGCCTTGAGACGCCTGACAACTGCTAGGTTTTCTGTAGGTAAATTCTTTGTGATTTTTACATGAGCAATTTCTAATGTAATGTTGTGAGAACTCCACGGGCAGGCAGTTAATCTGTTGTGAGAAATCTAGCCTGGAATCACGAGCTGCACACTGCTGGCATACCAGAAAGCTTAGTTGCAAGCGAGCCACAAAACTATAATTTTCATCTTGAATATGCACAAAGATGAGTAGTGGCCATTAGTTTAGTGCAAACAATTATGTTTAAAGGGAAAACAGCCTTATGTTCTGCTTCTGTTTTCCCTACAAACACTGGAAAAAGTTATCAGTGAGTCTCATCATTCTTAGTGATTCTTTTATTTGTACAAGCTGGCTGGTAAGATGAGAATTAAGGTATGCATTATTAGCTATTTAAATGTTTGTGGTAAGTGCTACTGTTTACTACCTATCAGTAAATTACATGAATATTTTGCTTTAGTGATCAGCATTTGTCTGGGTCAGTGATCATTCCGACGATGGCATTGGCTGTTCTGTTCTATATGAAGGAAATTCCACGTAGAAATCAGGTTCACAAATCCTTCCCTCCAGCCACCCTAAAAGCGACCAAACCCGCACTGCCCTGGGGTGGAGAACTGAATCTGATGAGCGATTTTTCTTCCGAGCAGTTGGTATTTTTTTGCATGGAGTAGTGCCAGTATTCACAAGTGCTTTTCACACGACATTTGTGCGTTGTGTGTGCGCGGAAGAGCTGGGTGTCTCCCGCGGGACTGCAGCCTGTTCCCTGGGGAGGATCCGCAGGGCACACACAATTCCTACATCCCACAGCCAAGAAACAAGCCAAGATGTCTCTCTGCATGTCAGCATGCTTAGGTGCAATATTGTGGGTAACAGGGAACAGATGTTTTACAGTGTAGGCTTAATGTTCAGTTCTGTTGAGTTATTTTTGGTAAAAAGTTTCTTTCATGATTGTTGCCTTTTGTACAACCCAGCTGCAAGAAAGTGAGCAAACGCTGGAAATGTGACAGCAGTATATCTTTTATGTGAAATATCTTGTACAGCTTAATGTGCAATAAAAGAAAGTTATATCTGTCTTCAGTGTAAAGTTTCTGGCATTCAAGCCTGTACGTACAAGTGGGGGAAAGAAACCTTTCTGGTTTTCAATATTGAGTGAAAGGAGACTAATAAGAAAATGCTCCTTATTAAGATGTTGCAAGACCATGTTATCACCTTCAAATATTTCCTACAAAAGTGGTTCAAATTAATACACAATGAAGGCACATTCCTTAACACACAGTACGTGCTATTTATCTTTCTGCACCACAACACACTGCTACGACTGTGCTAAAACTCACTTAGCACACGCTGTCCTCACACACACACACTGCAGCCTCGTGTAGTGAGGGGAAAGTTGACTAGAACAGCAATTTAAAAATGAAAAAATCATGGAATGCGGCAGTACATTCCAGATATGAAGGGTTTCGTTTAGAGACCTGAGCAGATAAAGTGTTTTACTTGCACTGAAGATCTATGCAAGACTAAAAATTCCCAGATATCCAGAATGTCTGGCTCAGCTGTGTTCTGTGATATTCACAACAGCTCTTACCCTGAGTGAAGCATTATACAAATACTCAGAATTTCCTCCCATCCTTTCTCCCCTGAAGTCAGATATCCTGAGACCATTGTGACATTCAATTATAACAACCACCAGTCCAGAAAAGCCCAGTCAGAGCTGGGAGCTGAGCTACAAGCAGCAAGCCCTGATATCTGACACGGCACTGTGTCAGTCAGAAAGCAGAAAAAACCCCTCTGGTTGATGCTGTAGCATCTTTCAGCCGTGGATCTCACAGCCTGAGCCTCTCCTGCACGTTGTAGTCTCACACTTCATGCAGTAGTTTGCCAGTGTTGTGCATTCTCAGTGAAAGATCATCTTGGTATGATTAGTCATGATTTCCTTGCGTTTCTTGCAATGTTCTTGACATACCTCACTAAGGGGTTAAGTAAGTTATGGAAATACTTTCAATTAGCCAGAAAACTTCAGTATAAAGTTGTTTTGCTGCTGCAAGAGTGAATCTTAGAGCAATATTAAAGAACTAATTGTAAGACTTTGGAGGAAGAAAACTGCAATAACTCCACAGAAAGTAGTGAATGTCTTGCTGAAATAGATATTATTACTGTGTTCAGTTATCTCACAGCCTCTCCTTGACTCAGAACAAAGCTATCCTGGGTGTAACTCCATTGATTTGGTTTGACGTCTACCTGGGGTAAATTGGGTGCTCTTTAGCAATTTTAAGGGTGATTTCTAGGGGCTCCAAGCAAGCTCCTAATGTACCAAGCGTGAATAGTGCTATTGCCCCCAGGCAGGCGCAGTCCATTTGAGTGGAATTTTGCCTCGCAAGTAGCATGAATCACGTTGGAGGATTATTTTAAAGTATTGGATATGAAGTCTTTCATATATAAGGCCTCTGTGAAACGATAACGTGATGAAGTTTCTCTTGTGCTGAACCTAGGGGGCCCAGTGCAACCCCAAGGAATGCAATCCCAAAGCCAGGAGCCATTGCAGCGCCTGTTCCCCGCGGGGCAGGCAGCAAAGCCCGCAGCCTCGCAGCCCCAGCGACCACCCGGACCCACCACCCAGCAGCCACGGCCCCAGGCTCAAGGTCCTCCCAGCTCCAGGTTATCAAAGGAAGCAGAGCCACAGGCACAGCCCCAGCCAGCTCCTCAGCCAGCTGCTCCCCAGCCAGCGCCGCAGCCCCAGCAGAAGGCTCAGCCGCATCCCCAGCTCAAGTAAGAGTCGCTTTATCCCTTCTTCTTTCCTCCTCGTGGCACTGGTTTTGTGTACATGTCGTTTGGGAGTCGGTCTAATGCTCAGGTCTAATGCTATTTTACATAAGCGTAAAATAAGTTTAATATTTCCAAAAGCTTGATCTCTGTTTATGGAGTGAAGTGAGGCACTATGGTTAGTTCTATCCTAAGCACGGCACAAAACTCCATCTGCCAGTTGTGTTTCTGCCCCAGCCAGGTCTGGGAAAGCAGCACCTTTCTTGCCTTTGTTTTCTCCTTTTGGAGCCACTGACTCACGGGCTGGGTGTGCTGTCAGCCTGCACTCCAAGAGGAAGTTTTATCTGGTTCAACTTTTAACCTCGCAGTCACTGAGACACAAATTCCCTTTCCAAAACAGATCAGAATTTTCCCTATCTCAGAACAATCCAGGCTGGATAATGCTGGACAGTGGCTGCCAAATTGGTTCTTGGTGCTGCCCTGGGTGCAGTGGGATTTGCTCAGACCCTGCCCAGAGAAGGCTGCACAAAACCAGAACAAAAAGTGGTTGTCTCACTTGTGGAACATTCCTTACTGATTTGTCTGCATCCAGTGAGGAACAGGGGAAGGGTCCCCCCTCCCAGCTCCAACCCAGCCAGCAGGAGCCCCAGGCAAGGCAGCAGCAGTGGTTTGCAGTGTGCCAGCACAGCAGCCCTGGCACAGCCACTGCCAGGAGAACCTCAGACCCATCTCCCTGGTCTGCTGGGTACAAAGACCTGCATGGAGTCTTTGTTTCCTCCGAGGAGCACAGATCCCCTTGTTCCACCCTCTCCTGTGCTAGCACCGGGGGGAAACAGCCCTGGGTCCTCCCTGAGCCCAGCTCAGTGCCAGAGATATGCTGGATGGCAGTGTGCAGAGAGGACAGTATTTCCCTTGCCTCCCTGGCACAATGTATTTCTTTATTCTCTTTTATAATCATAAACCTCAAATTAATTCATCCATCATTTAAATACACACAGAGAATAGAGAGGTGGATTTCGTTTTAAGATGGAAACCAGTTTCTAGTTTGAAACTTAAGTTGGAAATTTGTGGCACTGAAGAAAAGCAGCTAAGAGCAATTACAGGACTCTGCCACATGCTGGTTCCCAGCTTTCTCCTTTAAATTTTTTATTCACAGCCAGATTAATTTATCTCTTCTTCAAATGGAAGAGTCTGTATTGAAAATAAAAAAACAAAGGAGAAATGAAAGTTTTTAAGATGTGAGCCATAATAAGAGCAGCTTTTCTGACTTTCAGAAGCAGTTTTAAGTCCACAGCAAGGCTCAGATCTGCCTGTAGGATTAACTCTATTTGCATGTGTATGCTTTGTATTCACCCACATGCTGTTGCCTAACCTGTATGTACATGTTATTAATCTGTGAATAAATATTTAATTAGGCTACTTATTGTGTTACTAATCAAGTCAAGTGCTGCTTCCCACCCTCCCTCTTTCAGTGAGTACAAACAAACATTTATCAGTCTATTCTCATTAGCACAACTATAATTTATGAAAAACCTAAAGCGCCTGCAGCACTGTTTGCTGTACATTATTAGTTTAGAAGTAGAGAAGCTGCAAACCATGAGGAGTCTGAGACAATCTGAATAAGAAAAGTGTTTCAGTTTTACTAAAGCCAAAACTGCAATCTGTTGTACTGAGATAAAAATAAAATCAGGTAACTCGTTTCACTAATGCAGGGATGTCTTTGTAAAAAGCTGATAACTCACTAATGGGCTCCATTTCAATTCAAATTCAAGACTTTTTCAGATGTTATTTTATCTGACAAGTCATGAGTTAAAGTTTTAAACTTCAGCTGTTTTCCTTCTTGTTTTCCTTGTGTTTTTCATGTTTCTCGGAACTTGCACAGGAGTTACATGATAGCACTAAGTAGATTTGCCAGGCACTGCCTATAGACAAGAAAAAAAATCTGACTTGAGGTATTTTTTTTAGATATAAAGGTCATTAAGCCTCCATTAAGGATCTAATGTCCAACACATATAGACAGAGGGAGAGCACATTACAACCTTAGGATTCATTCTCCCAGCCCTGGTCAAAACATGTGATTTTTCTCTGTGCAGAACTCTTTGCAGCCTTACCAAAACACAATTATTAATCATCCCTGATGGGTTGTGATTGGGATGTAGTAGCCAGGCCCACATTTTCCTCAAGCTCTAATTTACATCATCCCATTCAGATCCATAGAAAGGAAATGAAACAACAGTGTGTTCCTTAGAAGAAATATTGTCAAGCTTTAGTCCCAGGTTGGAGAGCAGGAGGGATGTGCTGTGTGGGACAGAACTGTGTGGTACAGGAATGGTGAAAGCCCATTTTTGGCCACACCTCAGGGACAATTCCCCTCTCCTCACCACTGACCCAAGTGCCCGGGGGTGGCGGCTGGGGGACGATGTGACCATGCAGAACTGCTGTGTTTGTGTCTTGCAGCAAGTCGCAGTCCTTGACAAACGCCTTCAGCTTCACCGAGTCCTCCTTCTTCCGATCGTCTGTGAACGAGGATGAGGCGAAAGCCGAGACCATCCGAAACTTGAGGAAATCCTTTGCTAGTCTGTTTTCGGATTAGCTGTTCAGCTTCATCCACACGCACCTGGTATAGTCTGACAGCGCCAACGTGAATGTCCATAGGTTTTGTTCTCCCTGTGCCAGCACCCTTCTCTACTGTGCTCACTGTTGTACCAAGCAATATGTTAAACCTACGAAACAAACAAAATAAATAGCAGGAGGACTTTGGTGAGATGCCATTCAGGAACATGGATAAACATCTGTAAAGAAGGAAGGGTTCCATTGCTCCCGCAGAATGTCCAATTCTAAGGTCCTTATCCATTGTAATTTTGTGGCCTTACTGTGACTGAAGTATCTAATCCTATTTGAGACTCCTTTGTAGAATTGTGTTAATAAAGCATTGAGGAATGGGTTTCTCCTTGCTTTGCCCATTTCCAGTGCATTGCAATGCATGTGTATTTTGTGTGTAAATGTTTTGTACTGCAGAAGTATAGTCTTGACTTGTTCTCGCCTCCCAAAACCAGGGGGCAATTCACACTGACATTCTTGTCAAGCCACAGAAATAATGTGAGAAATTGAAGCAGTTTCTTCCTCCTTATCCAATCCTTCCATCAGCTGGTTGTAGACTTCTTATGTATTGCTGGGAGTTATCAGTACACTAAATGTCATAAATAGAGTGTATATGTACTACTGTATCGCCATATGTCTATTTAAATAATTTATTTCCAAACTGTAACCATAACTGGGTTTAGTTGCAAAGAATATGCATGATGTTACCCTTATTTTTGTGAACACCTTCAAATAAATGTAAAGTCCCATGCCTGATTTAAAAAAATATGTCTTCTACAAAGCTTGTTTCAACATCAATATATATTGTCTGTTTTGACTGATATCAAGAGGGGAGCTTTATGATTATAAAATATTTGGACACAAACTACAGCTGTAAGAAAATAAACTGTCACAATGAATTCCCTTGTTGAATCAGCATGATAAAAAAAAGCCCTATAAAGCATAGGAATCACATTTACATTTTCTACTGAGTTATGTCTTTTAAAAATATTTCTCTGACTTGTGCAAGCAGAATTGATCCCAGATTTTGAGGCAGTAGCAGCAGTTTTTAACAGAAGTTATCTGAATCCAACTTCAAGTTTGTCAGTAACCTCTGGACTATCCAGTTCCAAACGATTTTTGTGTCGTTCTGAATCCCTTATCATGAATTACATGCAGCACTAATCCTTGCCAGGAAACGGTGCTAACAGAGAAAACAAGAAAAAATACCTGGAATATTAACAGGCCGAGGGAGAGAAAGAGCAACAATGTGGTCACTGAAAAACCCACTGGGATTTGTGGTGGCTTTGCAGGGACACCTCTGTTTGCCTCAGAAATTCCAGCTCTTGGAGCTGTGGTGGTTCCTGGAGGCTGGGCAGGTCAGCAGCTCCTTCTGATGGCACCAATCCTTCCAGCTGCCTTGGTTCCTCGGGGTGAAGAGCCTGGCAGGGAATGTGGAAACTTTACCGTGCAGAGCTGCCAGAGCTGAGCTCCCCCAGCAGCACTGACGGCTCTGGGTGTCAGCAGCCTCATCACGGATCTCAGCACACACTTTCCTGGAAAGTGGGAAGCTCCAGGTCCCCCGGGAAGCACGACTGGCCCTTGTGGGACTGACCTGGGACCAGAGCGGCACAGCCCTGCCTAGAGCAGTGCTTCAGGTTCAGACTAAAATGGATTTCTGGGCGAGTTTGTGCCACAAATGAAGAAAATAGAAAAAAATAGAAATGTTGAATCACTGCCCTGTGTGAGATGCAATCTCAGCCCCTCATCTCCGGATCAGCCCTTGCAGAAGCTCTCTGACTGGCAATTCTCTTTTCTTTCAGGAGGAATGCACTGCGGACAGAAGCCTGTAGCTTAGCTGATGAATTCTGAGGCAAAACAGAATTCTCTAACTTCTTCATTAGTTATTGATTCATAAATATCAGCTAGACTTAGATTCTTTTTAAGCTTTGCCCCCTTCCTCGCCCCCACTGGATCAGAACACCCTTCACGAGGCTGCAACAACAACCCTGAGCGCTCGGAGAGCCTTTCATGTCTGAGAAGCTCTTTACTTTTAGATTAGAAAGATTAATCAAAGTTGCTAAAGCAAATTAATTACTGCTACAGAGAAAGCATAGCAATTATGCATAGTTTGGCACTGTTCATGATTAGTACATGCCTGGCTTCAGCAACATTTAGTACAATGTGAATTACAGGTACTTCATTAGTCCAGATTTCCACTCGAGGCAAAGTTTCTCGCTCATATAAAATTCCCTCCCACCTCTTCCTGGGAGAAAACGGGTTTCACTACAGCCTTTGTTTTACCATCTGGAAGACAAAAGAGAAAGAAAGGGGAGAAAAAAAGCGAGGGAGATGATGCAATCCGAGCTGCCTGGTGCATCCTCCCACACAGTGTGCAGAACACGCTGCCTCCCCGCAGTGCCAGCGCTCCCCAGCCCTGCAGCGTGCCAAGGAGTGTCACACACAAGCTGCTGCACGCTCCTCTCCCCGGGCTCTGCCTCTTGGCTAAGGCATTTCTGAGCCATCCCAACACACCTCCCAAATATCAGCGAGGGGGGAAAAGGAGCTTTGATTGTCCCTTTTGTCTCGCTTCGCAGCGGGGTGGGGGTTTGAGTTTGTGTGTGAGGTCTGAGTGGGCAGTTATCCCATGGGATGTGTGCAGGGGTCAGCAGCAGATATCCCATGGGATGTGTGCAGGGGTCAGCAGCAGATATCCCATGGGATGTGTGCAGGGGTCAGCAGCAGATATCCCATGGGATGTGTGCAGGGGTCAGCAGCAGATATCCCATGGGATGTGTGCAGGGGTCAGCAGCAGATATCCCATGGGATGTGTGCAGGGGTCAGCAGCAGATATCCCATGGGATGTGTGCAGGGGTCAGCAGCAGATATCCCATGGGATGTGTGCAGGGGTCAGCAGCAGATATCCCATGGGATGTGTGCAGGGGTCAGCAGCAGATATCCCATGGGATGTGTGCAGGGGTCAGCAGCAGATATCCCATGGGATGTGTGCAGGGGTCAGCAGCAGATATCCCATGGGATGTGTGCAGGGGTCAGCAGCAGATATCCCATGGGATGTGTGCAGGGGTCAGCAGCAGATATCCCATGGGATGTGTGCAGGGGTCAGCAGCAGATATCCCATGGGATGTGTGCAGGGGTCAGCAGCAGATATCCCATGGGATGTGTGCAGGGGTCAGCAGCAGATATCCCATGGGATGTGTGCAGGGGTCAGCAGCAGATATCCCATGGGATGTGTGCAGGGGTCAGCAGCAGATATCCCATGGGATGTGTGCAGGGGTCAGCAGCAGATATCCCATGGGATGTGTGCAGGGGTCAGCAGCAGATATCCCATGGGATGTGTGCAGGGGTCAGCAGCAGATATCCCATGGGATGTGTGCAGGGGTCAGCAGCAGATATCCCATGGGATGTGTGCAGGGATGCAGTGATGGGAAAGGGCTGGCTGTGGGATCATCAGCAGTTATCCCATAGGATGCCCCAGCGGAAAAGGGCTGACTGTGGGCTCATCCTATGGGATGTGTGCAGGGATGCAGCAATGGGAGCAGGGATGTCTGTGGGATCATCAGCAGTTATCCCATGGGATGTCCCAGTGGAACAGGGCTGGCTGTGGGTTAATCCCATGGGATTTGCGCAGGGATGCAGCAGTGGGAGAAGGGCTGGCTGTGGGTTAATCCCATGGGATTTGTGCAGGGATGCAGCAGTGGGAGCAGGGCTGGCTGTGGGTTAATCCCCATGAGCCTCAGCCTGGGAGCACAAGGGCTGTTCTTCATTCCACCTTTCCCTGCACAGACAGATCCTCAGGTTTCTGTGCACAGCACTCCATCTTTATTCATCTTTCACTTGAAAATCAGGAAAGTATAAAAGCTCCAAGAGCCACTAATCAAGTTTAGTCTTGAGATGGAGATGGAGCCCTTCTCTGACCATTCGGCCTGCAGCCAATTCAAAACACCGAAGCAGATTTCAAGAGATTGTAATTACAGTCCAAGTGACTAATCCAGCTTTGAAACAACCACTAACTCTCCAGTAAAAATTAGTCAAAGTAGTTCCAAGGTACTTTGTAAACACTGTGTGTACTTTGCATACTTCCTACCTCACAAAAACACAGCCTCTTCTCCTAGCCAGGCTGGCTCAAGGAGCAGATCACGTACAGTGCAGCTTTTATTTACAAAATTGGGAAGGCAGGGCAGTTGTCTGGGCACTGACAGGGCTCTCTGGTTGAACACTACAAACAGAAATTTTTAAGACTTTTTTTAAATCTCGCATCAAAAGATTCAAAACAGGTACCGAAAATTAGTGATTAGTTTTCTAAATGTATATTCAGTTATGCAAATAAACAGTCGAATTTGTAAAATCCCATTTTCCTCATTTTCAGTAATCCTTCCTCTTTTTCAAGGAAGAATGTTCCACCTCAAGATGATAGTTTACATAGAGTTTCATGGAACATTGATTTTCTGCTCTGCAGTTAAATTATTGTATCTCAAAAATTAATTCAAGATTAAGAATGATAAAAAATCTGAACTTCTTTTTAAAGAGAAAGAATTTAAATAATGTCTCAAGTATCAAAATTTAAAATAAGCCGAGAAAACAACAGAAAGGCCAAACCCTGTTTCATGTTAATATAGTCCAGGAGAGACATGTTTGAGAGTTTTTTAACCACAAATAATGACAGAAGAAATTAGGAGGAGGAACAATTTAAACAAAACAAAATAAAATTAACAGAATTTGTGATTTTTAATGGAACTGTAGTTTTAACATGTTTTAGTAGTGGCATTGCTCAGCACTTCCAAGGGTGGCTGTGGGGTTTAAAGTCTGATCCACATAACCTGACACTTGGATTTCCCAGGATGAGGTGTGTATGATGGAGGAGAATGTCCCTGGCTTTGGGGCTCAGTCTTTGTCCTATAAAAGGGATGGAAACAAGGAAAAAGAAACCTCCCAATGAACCAAATTCTCCTTCAAGGCTTTATAACCTCTCAGGAATAACCATTTTTTTACCTAAAAGCAAGATTTTGAGTTGTTGTCATTGCCTTGCACTGACTTTTGGTTCCCAACACCACAAAGGTAACTACAGTAAATAGTAAAAAATGAAAGCTCTTCATGTTCTTCTCCTGCTTTTTTCACTAAGAACGAATTTTTGGTAAAAAATCCTGTAGATTTATATAGCACCTGCATTGGCAATACAAGAAGTCTGTTGTCTCCCCAGATGAGAAAGAAAAGAAACAAGCAGTGCATGTGGATTGGTATTTTTCATTTGGGGAGCTACCTGCCAGAAGTGTGTTACAAGTGTTGGAGTGACGAGCACTTTTCAGAGCTGATGGAGTGTGAGGAATTAAAATTACCCAGCTGGATCTGCTCTGTCAGTCCCACAATGTCTGCAGTGCTGAAGGAACTCTAGATAGAGCTGAAATTAAAATTAACGAGAGCTGTGCTTCATTAGTGTGCCTCGTGCCCTTTGGAGGCTGCAGCAAAGCCTGAAGAGGAGTTTTCCTGTCACTCAGAAGAGCCAAGGTAATCTCCCAAAGAACTCATGTGGATCACAGGTGTTGGATTAGCAGTTCTGCTGTCAAGGAAAAGCGGGATGCTGGTGTTCTTTTGCCCTGCCCTCAGGGATTTCACAGAAATTCTGCCATTGAGGGCTCCTGAGATCTCGTTTGTGGGAGCTGGAGATATTGGGCAAAACCTTTCCAGGTAATCAGAGCCTGAGAGAAGGAGACATTTATTTCACTCACACCTGCTGTAATAAAATATGAGCATCTCAGAGCTTCTCTCCTAAAATGCCTCATCCTCTGAAATCAGGAGTCGTTTGAAAACACTTTTCAAGGAAAGCAGAGGGGCGAAGCCTCCTCACTGCCACTGAGTGCAGAGCTGTGAGGCAGCCAGGGCTGCTCTGCCTGGAAATCTGCTAAACAATCCGTGCCAGTGCTGATTATGTAAATCCTCCAAATGGGCCTTCAAACGGGAGATCACTATCCTGTCTATCTATCATCACTGAATTCTTCAGACTTTGGGCTGCTTCAAGCCAAACTCCTGCAGCCTCTGCTTTTTTCCCGTTTTCCTTTCTTTGCACCCCCCCGTGCCACGAGCATTGGCAATCTTCAGGCAGGTTTTCCCCACATATATATATTTTTTTACCTTCAGCCATGCACAGCCCAGAAACTCCAGTGGCCTGGTGCAGGAAGAAACAGGATGTGCCACAAAAACACTGCCACTGGAATTCAGTGTGCAAACAAACGGTGCTGCCAGGGTGACACATCAGCTCCCAGTCCACGGGAGATTTGCTTCACACAATAGATCCACCAAACAGCTCCCAGCGCCAGAGTTTTAGCTTCAGAGAAAGGAAATGTTCTTTTCCTCCCCTCTCCTCGTGGGGAAATGGAAATTAGTCACTCCCTGCCCACCAGCTGAAGCAGGGCTAATTGCTAGCTAGAAATGCTGCTAATTTGGAGCTGTGCTGAGCTGCTGCAGTTGTGTTTGTCCTGGTGACAATTCCAATAAATCAGTTGGCAGGGAGGGCTGGAGGAACTGGGGGTGTTTCCATACAGAATGGATTCCACCTCTGGTGTTGTTACTACACAATCCCAGCCAAAACCCGACCCCGGGCAGCCCTGCACTGGGTGGTGCTGTCTGCACCCACCACGGAAGGGCTTTGCTCATCCCCTGATGGAGCTGTAACAAATTTGGGTCTATGGAGGAGACCTGGAATGGAAAGGCTCTGCCCCACCTGCTGTGGGAATGCCTCTGAACTGGGATCAAGGAAGCATTCTTTTTCTTGTTTAGATGGTTTTTGTCTGCTTGCAAGTCACGACTCAATCTATTAAAAAGCCAAAAATGGTAGTTTCAAAAGCACAATGTCTCAATCTCTTCTCCCCTCAAACTGAGGTTCATTTCCAGGTGAGCACCACACTCCAGCAAATATTCTTTACTCAGCTTTGTTCCAAGGTACACTTTTGAAGGCATTAGCATTTTTCACACCTTTTTTACTAGAAAGGGAAAGCATGTGCATTGACTCTGAGCCACGGGGAGCTGATGTAATTTCATGGCAAAGAGTCTCCTGCTGCCCTTAAGAATGTTAGTACAAGTTCTGAACTGACTTACCCTCCTCTGGAATAATTATGCATTCCACTCTGGCACATTTTATCATGCAATTCTCCTGCTTTGTAGATTACATGTCTCGAGGAGGTACAAAAGGGAAGAGCAAAGACTGTTTTATTTCTCTACCTGCACCTCACAAAATTATATACACACACACACACCTCAAATGGGACTTTTAAATGTAAAATTATGTGAGAATTTACAGACTTATTTAATATGTACATTAAATACAGGCATCCTTTCATGCATCAAGGAGGTGCAAGCATCTCTTGGGAGCAACACAGTGAGCGAGGGGAAAATATATTGTTAAATTACAGTGGAACAAGCTGAAACTTGTTTGGGTTAAACAGCCCACCCTCAAACTGCAAAAAGCCAAATTTTGCCCTCAGCAACTTCTGGAAAGCAAACTGCCTTCAGTGGATTTGTGTGAATTTAACTGTCTAGAGTCTGCAGCCACATCAGAATCTGTCTCCCTGATCTGCGAGATAGCAGATCCAGCCTAGGAAGTGTTTGGAGAAGAGACCACTTGGCAATGGCACAGAGCAGGAGATGTGAGCTCAGGGTGCAGCTGGGATGGGATGGGAGAGGAGTTCACAACTCACGGGACACTAAATGTACCCTGCCTGAGAGGTTTCAGGATGCATTTCTTAGCCTACCTTTCTCTGATTGCAGCAAAAAGCCTAAAATTGGTTAAAATAAACCAAACCAAAACAAACCCAAACAAACAAAAGAAAACAATAACAAAAAAAAAAAAAGCCAAGCCAAAAGGAAAAAAAAAGCTTTCCCCCCAGCCAAAAAAAGCCCTAACCAAAACAGACAAATAAACAAGAAAACCAAAATGAAAAGAAACCCAACAAACTGGAGGCTTAATTGGCCTCAGCTCTCTCTACAAATAGCAGATAATCAAAGCTGACTGAGTAAAACCTGAATTCAACCTGAATTCAGTTTTGAAAAATGGGGACTAAAATAGAATTATGTCCAAGGACTATAGAGCAGATTGGTTTTTGGGCTGAAGATGTAAAAATTGGTGTTGGTAGAGCCAGCAGAGCACCTGCGGAATGGTTAAAGTCCCTTGGACAATTGTTCCTCAGGCCCAAGCCAGAAATAGGATTTTTGCTCTCCTCACAGAGGTATTTTGGTGCATCTGCTTGAGGTGGAGGTATTGCAAATCAGCATTTCTTTCTGCCCTTCAGCACATCATGCAAAAAACCTGGCAGCAAGGGCACTGAATTCTACCTAGGAACACAAAAAGCACCTAAGTGTTTAATTGTTAGCTCTCCTGAAATGCGAATTCCACCGTTAAAAATTTCTACCCTGTTCTAGAAAACACAAAGCTTTTATTTTAAAAAATAATTATTCTCTAGATTGGTCGGTGATACTGAGTAGCAAAGTCTCTGTGTGTTCCTGTGGCATGCGCGGTGGGACGTGGGAAAATCTGCACCTAAAAATGTCACAAAAGACACACAAATGTCTTCAAACCTCACCTAATTCTGAGGTTCAGATAAGCCAACAAGTCCACAGCAGGAGAGGTGATAGCTGGGGCTCCTGTATCTGTATTTGTGTGTGAACTGTCTTGTTGAAAACTTGCAGATCAACCCAAAAGTCCGATTTTCTACGAGTGCCTCACATTTCTGATGGGGGATGGAAAGAGAAGAATATACAGGGGCAGCACAGATAATATTCACAGCTCTTCGTTCTTTTTAAGGTTATTCTCCCAATTAACACACTAAAGACCTCATTATGATGAACATTTTAAAAAGGCCAACATTTCCATTAAACTGAAAAATAGTGCTTTAAGCTGCTAAACAGTGGCGGGTTTTGTGCTCCCTCACACAAATGGCTAACTGAGAATGCGTGGCAAGTTCGAGCTTGAAATGATTTTTTTTTTTTAAGCAACCAGTACAAAACACTAAACATGATTTAATAATGGAAAGACTGGCACAGCCTTAAAGGAATATCATCAAGTAGGCAAAGTATGCTTGTGACTTATTATAAAACAGTTAAATCGAGTCGGAAGCATAATCCAGATTCTTTACATAATTATGGCAGAAGGGTGTGGAAGAAGGAATATCAATTTTTTTTTTTTTAATGTAGAGTTTCTAAAGTAAAACAAGCAATACATTGATCTCCCATTTTCCTCAACTCTCTTGAAAATGTAATTTTTCAGTCACATTAATGTTATAGCCAACTTAAATACCAGTTTTTACTAGCACTGAGTTTATTTTTTTGATGCAGAAATTAGAACCATTTTTATCATAATTCTTACCAGCTCAAGCTTAACATTCTTAGCAGAGTTTCTTCTATCCTCAATCAAGCTGATCACAAAGTAAATGAAGCAGCACTACTGGTTCTCATTCTGCTGGTAACAAAATATATTAGCTTAGTCACACAAAGAAATTACTTGCTGAAAATGATACAATCTGATGTTGTGGACAAAATTTTAGAGAAGTGACTGAAAACGGAGAATTCATTGGTTTACATTCAGTATATCTTAAATAATTTCTGCTACAATTAAAAACCAGCTGGTTTTGTGCTGTTTGCAGCAGTAGTGTTGAGAGTTACACACACATCAAATTATTACAATAGCTTTCCGCACTTGGAAGTGCTTTTGCTCTGGATTATTCCATCAAAACGTTAGAATAGTTTTGTGTACTTGGAAGTGCTTTTGCTCTGGATTATTCCATCAAAACATTAGAATAGTTTTGTGTACTTGGAAGTGCTTTTGCTGCAGATTATTCCATCAAAACACTAGAATAGTTTTGTGTACTTGGAAGTGCTTTTGCTGCGGATTTCTCTGCGTGAACCACCTTACAGTTCCGTGGCAAAAGACTGCTATTCCCTCCACTCTCTCCATTTATTCTTTACTCTTCGAGGATGGGATTAGGAAACCCACAGGCGCTTAGCGCACCTTCGCAGGGTTAGGTGTGGGGAGCGAGGAGCCTTCGCCGGAGCTATTGAAAGAAGAGGTGTGGCTGTGATTACCGGAGATCTTCCGGTGATAAAGCAGCATTGCATCAGCTCCTGGCTCCGCTCGGGGTGACTCAGCAATCCCAAAGAATGCTTTCCTTTGCTTTCCGCTCGGCTCATGGAAAACTTCACTGCCACTTTCTCCCGAAATGCCCCCAAAGAGGAGCCCGGGATGTTTCCGTTCCCAGGAGCTCTCCAGGTTTATTCCCAGCGGTGCTGAGCCCTGCTAGTCCCTCTGCCGTCACATTCGGTGGTTTTCACCAGGAAATGTGTTCGCAGTGCTCAGCAGCTGCTCCCTGCTCCGTTCCGGGCTCATTGCTGCAAGTCAGTACAGCACAGCACAGGAAACTCTCATTTGGATCCCAAATGGAATTGTGAGAGCAAACATGCCTGGTAATTCTGGGGATTAATTAGTCCTTTTCCTTTTTTATCTTTTTTTTTTCCTCCCCTGTGATTTTGGCATTCTCAAACCAGAATTTTGTCCGTTCTGCAGAAGTCCAAAGAGGAAAGTAGAACATCTCAGAAAATTCTCATTAATCAGGATTCTGTGCTTTGGGTACAACACCAAAGCACCATGATTACCAAATTAACTATGTAAAATAACTTGTTGTTGTTGTTATCCTATCATACTGCCATTAAAGAGGGAATACTGAATTATAATGACCATTAAGTAGACCCAATTCTTGGAGTCTTTCCCTTGTTCCCTCTAAGAAGTGAGTTTGCACCATCACTTTAAGCCAGCCCAAGTTCAAGTTCTTGTGGCTGGGCTGCCAAAATTTCTTCTGAAACAGGGTTGGAGTTGTGCAAGCAGTGGCAGATGAGTGTTCCTGTTCCTTTCCTGGCAAGAAAGACTTGTGGAAAGGGAGTATTTGTATCAGGGTTTGGCTTCACAAAATTGGTCCGTTTGGGTTAGAAAGAGTAGATTCAAGAAAATCCATACCTGTTCCTGGCCTGCCATTGAGCACGGGAGTTCAGACCCAGCTTCAGGCAGTTTGTAGCTGAACTTGGCTTTTCTAAACCCACATTTATTTCTGCCTCAGCTCTCAGCATCAGCTCAGCTTGGCTCTCACATCTAGAGCCCCCTCTGAGTAAAACTGAGCTTTACTTTCCATTCTGACCCTGCTTCCCAATATTTCAATCACTTCCTTGAGCCCTGAAAAGAAGCAATAACAATCTGTACACACTTCACCAAGGTATCACAAGACTTTAACTGACAGAATTTTGTCATCAGACTGTGACGGACCACACATTTCCTCTGGGCTCTGTGGTGTTTGAACAGTGGCCTCCGAGAACTGGAAAAATCTAAAAGTTACATTTCCAGTTAGCCTTGTTCTTAGAACAGGACTGTGAAAAATCCTGAACAATTACAAACATATGGGAATAAAATTGACACAGACAAGAAAAAAAACCAACATTCATTTAAACAAATCAATCATTGTCACATATTCTACACTGTTCCAGAGTCTGCTCATTCTCCTGAAATGGGAACTTGCATATTCTAGGTTGTATTCATGGAGTTTAGGAGGGACTTTAAAACCATTTTCGAAGTCTTTTTTAAGTAATTTTTGATCCTTTACATCAAGATCAGTAAGGCTGGGAAAGGCGATGAAATGACGATGAAGTCAGGAGTAACTTTTGTGCCCAGTTTGCACAATGCAGCTCCAAAATGCAATCCATCATCGAATCTAGAAAAGCATCTTGGTGCCAGCTCTGGCTTTCAGCACCATGCCCTTCAGAATCAGCATCCAGAGTGATTTAACGGCACAACTGATCAAAACCTGTTTTTGCACTGGGTTTTTGACACACACACACAAAAGGCCAAGTGATTTTCTGCTCATTTAGCTGATCTCGCTGCAGCAGCGTTGAAAGTTGTTTCACAATAATTGAACTCATTTACGCCAATTTTGGAGGAGTTGGTCACTTTTTTGGAGCTTTGAGGAGACTGGTTTACCCTGTGAAATATTGGCACTCAATCTGCTGCTAAGGCAAACATTTTCTACTCATTAAACCCAAACCAAAAGGAGTCCAATGCATTTACAAGCCAACTGCACTTTAACATCAGTGAAGGCTAAAAACCCTGTGGGTACTGTGAGCAGGATTTGAGCCAGAAAAGGCCATCATGTTGCAAAATGGATTGCTATCCAGCACAGGGATCTTTTACATTTTAAACAAGTGGAAATGTGGGTTCCTCAGTGTATCAATATCTCACAAGGTAGATTCACAATGCAGGGAATGAATACTCATTGCCCAGAGGCAAATACTGTGCTCTGTAATTTGCAAGATGCCAATGAGAATTTCAGGACTAAAAAGGGGTAGAAACACACTACTTTAAAAAAACCTAAAAGAAAGAAGCTCCTTTCTGATCAGCTCTCTTCTCTAGGAGCACAAACTCCTGAAAAGCAGGCGAGTTGCAGTTCTCATTTCAGAAGACTGGCAAGAACAGCACACCAGAACTCTGATATATTTGTTCTGTCATGAGAGACACAAACCTCAGGGGCCAAAGTTTTGCCAGCAGAGATCAAGAGGCTCTGTAACCCTTGCAAGGCAAAGCCTGGAGTGCAGCAGGTGAGCCCTCAGGGGATGTGGGGGCACTGGGGCCCTCTGGGGCATCCTCCTGGAGAGGAAGAGGATTTTCCCCAAGACAGATTAGAAAATAAATAAAGATCAGTATGAGGTGCTCTCTGAGCAATTAAATTTTTTTCAGCTTTTTGTAGAAATGTTTCCCAATTCTGTGCATTTTACTCCAAAATTTGCTTTTCAATTACCAGCAGAAAAGACAGTTCAGCCTCTGGTCTCCCAAAGCACACAATATATGTAATCCATATGTCATTGCACTCGGTGACCTGTGCTAGTTCTTCCTCCAGCACATCAGCTTTTGTAACAGTGTACAGCAAACGTGTGCCAAAAACTCACTTCAGCAGAAACGGCCCACCCTGCCTCTTCTCCGAAGCAGATTTGGTTAGGATGGATTTCCCAAGCCTACTGCTATCTTCTCACTGGAGATACTCTGTACCTCTCCTTCGGCTGCTGCCTTCCTGATATCGATATAATTACCACGGGTTTGGGAAGGAAAACTCACAAGGAAAACTTCTGTACAAACACTGAAGCACAATATTATCAAAAAAGATAATTTTTAAAAAGTAACCAAAAAAACCCACCCCAAAACAATTAAAACAAAGAGAAGGAAAATTAGTAGGATATAGTAATTAACTTGTCTGCTGCCTTATCCCATCTGCAATGCACAGACATCCTGCAGGTAGTGCTGCTCGTGTGTCGAATTAATGATTTGTCACTCACCAGCTGTTGCAGTCATTCCAGTGCTGGCTGAGCTGCTGGAAATGCATCCCTCACGTGTTACAAGTTCCTTGCACTCACATTAATCACCAAACTCCCAGGCATTACACCAGCCCAACAACTGCCACCACACCCAGCCCCACCAACGTCAGGCAAACATCTATTACCATTTGTGTGATGCAAGCACCGAGGAGATCAATTTCATTGATTTTGAGATGGCTGTGCACTAACCCTAACTCATTTGTAAGAGTTTTCCACCTAGGTTTTGAATTTGAACTTGTATTATCAGTTAGAGCGACTGCTTATTGTTTTGCCAAAGTGTAAGATATGAAAGAGAACGTGAAATAGGTGCTTTGTAGAAGTTCAACGCTGTGCGTACACTGAACAAACCTCGGCAAGGCAGCTTTCATTTCTCTCTGACTTTTAAAGTAAAGCTTCCGCGGGATTAACACCACAGCAGTCATTGCTGTTCCATTCCTTCCAAGGAGTGCGCCGGTCAGCGCGGCTGGCTTGTCCGCATCGCCGCCGCTCCGCGGGACGCGCGCCTCGCCGGGCTGCGCTGCCCGGCCGTGCCCAGCAGGCGGCGCTGGCGGCCGCCCCGCGCAGGGCTGCAGGGCTGGTCCAGCGGGGAGTGCTGCGGCTGGAGCGCTGTCCGTCCGCATCCCCATCCCCATCCCGCATCCGCATCCGCATCCCGCATCCCGCATC
>VZRM01007780.1:248996-265805 GCA_013397955.1 Grantiella picta
GCTCCTCATCCCACCCCCCATCCAGCCCCCACATCCCTCCAATCCCACTGCCCAGAGCCACGAGGATATCTCAGGTTAACCCAACGTTGCATGGCAACAAACTCGTGTTACTGCTTGTTCCAAATCACTTAACGTTAAGAGCCCCAGTGCTATTAAAACTGAAAGAATGATCAAATTCAAACGCAATTAATCATTTCCTCATTTCTCCTCTTTTGATAGACTCAGATTGGGCAGCCGCAGCTTGGAAACTTCCGTGTCCACACAATAAGAGATCATATGAAAAGGGTTTGCAAAAAGAGGAAATAATAAGTAACAGAGAGAGAGCGGGCTACAAATAACTGAGTGACTTACAAAAATATTGCCAAATCATGCACCGGGTCTTACCTTTGATAACAAATTCCTTTTAAAAATGATTGCATTATTTTAAAAGTCTGCTGTAAAGGGAAAACCTGAGATGGAACTCTAAATTATTAAAAAAAAAAAAAAGATAGCCATCCAATTAAAAATTCCACATTCAGTTCTTTGGCTGAGCACAGACACACACCACATTTCACTTTCTTTATTGCAGCTGCAGGAAGGAGATTTTTTGGGGCTGTTCCTCCGGCCCTGACCCAAGTGCACCTCAGTGCCAATTTCCCCAGTTCACAACAGGGAGATGGAAAAGAAACGAAGGAACAGAAAAAGAGAAACAGGGATTGGGGTTTTTTCCACCCATGGGCTCTGAATCAGATCCTGGCCACGCTACCTACAGGAAAGTTACAACTGCAGTTGAACTCAGAACACTGGAGCATCCCAGCTAAAAGAAACAAACCTCATTTTTATAACTTTTTCCCCTGTAGTTTTGTACAGAGATTCTGTAATCCCTGCTTTAAAAGGATAAACACCTTCAGCACCGAGCCTTGTGTGAAGGGAATAACTCGCTCTGGGGATGCAAGACAATTCAGACCACATAAGGCAGAGCAGCCCTGGGATTATGTTCTACACACACAGAAATATTCCTGCCAGCAGTGACACGTTGTGCTGATTTATTTTCTGTGTGTTTTCAGATGCCACCGCAGCACTGCTCATTAGGGACTGCTCTTAAACTGGGAGTACCTCTGTAATGCACATTTTGTGTCTTAACTGAAGATCCAGATTTGGGGTGTTTTGGGCATATAGAGCTTAAATGTCATCATATGTTTTCCTTTCCTTTCTGAAACTGAACTATAGCTGCGTACACATCGCAATAAAATATTTTTCTCTTCCCTGTGTCTTAAAAAGAGCATAATCCAGCCAATCCCATCACTACTGTAGAAAGTGTTCTCAGAAAATTGGTTTGCTCTGTCCTGAAGAGCTCAAATGCCTGTCTCCTGTATTTCAATATACACTGGGGCATCAGAAAATGCACATGGAATTTGCAGCTCAAAACAGCAACCGTGTTTAAAGCCACCTATGCTTAAAAGAATAAAATAGTAGGATCCACTTCTAATATTTTTTCCCCAAAAGTTCATATCAAAAATTAAGATATCAAGATTTGATTTCGAACTCTGGCATTCCTTCCCCTCCTCCCTCACACAGGAGTTCAAGTGATCGTCAGAAGCTGAAAGGCAGTTTGATCTTTGTTACATTGGGACTATGGAATCCAAGCAACTATTTTACAAGGCATTGTAATTGTTTGTACTTGCAAAACTGGATTAAGAAATCACTGCTATTCTTAAAGCCCATTTATCACATCCATACAAAAGTCAGCATATTTCTCCTCGGAGCAGAGCCGCAGCCAACCAGAGAGAGTTCCCGTGTTCCACCCACGCTCGTTCTCTCATCCTCCCCTTCCCCAGAGCAATCCTGCTCTGGCCAGTCCGACTGCACAAGTCCCCTCGGTGCCCCAGCATGGCACACCTGGCCCAGGGCTGACCCTGTGCCCTCACCTGGGCTCTCCTGGGGCTGCCAGGTTCTCAGCTGCCCTGGTGTGGCTGCTGGAACACTCGGAGTTCTCCATGAAGAAGGTGAGATTGTGGAAGAGTTCTGAGGTGTGGAAGGCACGAGACCTCTTCCACTCCAAAGGCACTGGGAATTTCAAGCACTCCTTCACAGGGTAGCTGAGATGAGGAAAAAAATGAAAAAAAAAATAGAGGGGGTGTCATTGGACCTCTAGAATTTTTAAGTTTGGGGCTTAACTGGACTTTTCAAAGTTCTGTGAAACACGTTTTCCTGTTATTTAAATCCATTTGTTCTTCGACTGAAGCTTAATTTAAAAAACATGTCTTTGAGCTGAGTGCAAGTCTGACTAATTCTGTTCTAAATGCTGCTGAAGATGAACAAAACTAACACTATAATTGAAAATAAAAACCAGAAAAGGCCTCATGCCTGCACAACAGCCACACTCAGGCTACTGCCCAAGCTGTGAGAGCACAGCTCTGGTTTTGTTAACTGCCTCAAAATCAACACCCATCCTGCTAAAATCTGTACCAGATATAGGGAAACCCTAGTGACAGAATCCAGAAGCTGGAGTTCGTCTACTCATCTGTTTTCTCTTTCTTCCTTTCTTATATGTTTGGCTCTTCTGTCTCCCTTTCCCAACGCATTCTCCTCGTTCAGACTCGATCCTTCCAGCCCTTTCCTGATCCACTCTCCCTCACACTACAAACCAAGTCCTTCAGCACATTTCTCTCTGTCACATTGCTTCTCTAAGGAGTCCTGGGTGGCTCCAGGCCCAGCCTCAGCGGCAGCTATGCCATTCCTTCCCCTCTCTCCAAGGAGGAGGAGGGAAAAGTACCATGTGTATCATCTTTGCTTCTTACCTGAACCCATCTGTCCTTCTCCCAGACACAGAAAGAACTCTTGGGAATCAGAAATTGGGAACCGGATAGAGCAGTAGAACCCTGGAGTAGCAGTCCTGTACATTCTGGTTCATTCTCTGACTGTTCCCACACTTCCAGAAACATCTCATGAATATTCATGATATCACAGTCCATTCCCTGTGCTAGAATTTCTGTTATTGATATTTAATAAGCAGTTGTGATACTCTGCCTGTAAACAAGATGTCCCCATGTTTTCCATAGGCACTCATGGCTCTTTCTATTTTCAATGGCATTTACAGGTCATGACAATACTGCAGTCTAGGGCACATTGAGAATTGAGCTGTCCACAGTTTCCCTTCTCCTTAAATATTTGGATTCCATCCTTCTTTCCTCTCTATATTTAATCTCCTTGAGCAAGAAAAGTCATTCTAGACTCCCCTTGTCCAAGAAAAAAGGCATTTTCTCAAATGAAATTTCATGGGAGACAAGAAGTGTTGTTCTGCCCCCCTTGCTGGCCAGGAACACTGCATAGCCTTACCTATATCCCACCACTGCCAAAGAAGGAAATGTATTTTTTTTCCCCTCTTGGCAACTCCTTGGGAGGTTCACTATTGTGTTCTGGGAGTCCTCGTTCTCCAAGGCTATTGTGAAAACTGTAGTAAACAGAACTTTCAGCATCAGGATGCAAAGGAACAGGATCCAAGGCTGGAAGTTTTTGCCAAGAGTGGATGTGACCGCTGCCCCATTCAGCCCTGGCTGGTACAACAGTTCATCCCAGCTGCTGGATATAGCACATTCTCTAATGAGCGGGACAAAGGTGGCAATTACTGACAATCCACGCTGCACAAAACAGCATCAGGATGTACAAAAAATTTCCTTCCCATCAGGCAAGGAAAGAATGGATCTCAATTCCAGCCAGTGGGCTGCAGCCTCCATTTGTGTCAGCAGATTTCCATGTACTGTTGTGGAGCCCCACGATTACGACAACGGAGCTGATGACAACCGAGAATTTGGCCCACGGATGGAAATTGAAATGCTCAGAGTATTTCAATTAGTTTCTCTGCTGTTTGGCAGGGTATGGGATGTCAGACAGGCCAAATGGTTCGCATTTACAGAAAACCAGATAAGAACCAGAAAGTGGTAAATCTGAATGTTTAGGAAGCTAAGACTGATCAGAGAATTTCACAGAATTAAACTAGAATGCAGAAGTAGTATTGCACAGGGAATAAAACACTGTGAACAGCTATGGAGTTCAGTGTTCCACGTTAAGTTTACTATGGAGTAAAGTGATGCTCTTCCTCGTAGATTATAGAAGGAATGAAGGAAATGTGCAGGGGAAAGAAACACCAGATGACAAATTTAATGTTTAGGGGAAGATTACATGGATTTTACTAATCATTAAATTATTCAGCACAGAGGGAAGAATATATCAAAACAACTTCAGATAAAGGCAAATAATTGCTTGATACTACCAATCTTCAACATTCAGGCACATAAAGGAAGATACTGGGGATGTAAAAGACAGAAAAGATTTGGTCTGATTTGATCCCAATCAATTGACTTTTACCTTCTCTGGGTCAGCCCAAGTCCCTGGTACTACAGGTCATAACAATGCCGTAAATTGCTTTTTCTTTCTTCCAGTCCAGCTTCCCACTCGCTATTAATTACCTTTAGGTTGTACCAATAGTCCCCCAGTGGTCTTTGCAATGTAGAAGCCCACTTAAATTGCTAAGTAATTCAGAAAACATTACCTGCTTTTACTGCCATTTCATCACTTCTCGTATCACTGTTAATTGGAGTCTCTGGTGCTGTTGAAATCAAACATAATGAAGCTGCTTGCCATGTCTGAGACACAGAGGCAAAAGAGAATCCTGCATCAATAAAAACCTTTCTGATAACACAAAGGTTCTGTGCAGAAAGGTGCCAGGACATTTTCTCAGCTGGAACACTTCAGCAGGAGCTACCAGCAAAGAAGGTAAGCAGAAATAACTTGGCACAGTTATCCAGGCAGAAGAGATAAGAGTGCACCTCAGCGTCCAGGGGTCAGGAGAGGAGTCAGGGAAAAGATGCCTTTTCCCAGGAAAAGAAGGAGGACAAGCTGAGGGCCATTTTTCAGGCACAAATTAGCCCTTTAGCAAAGCAAATGTGCATAGAGCATCTTTTAGAACTTAATACCTTTATAGAAGCTGCTTCTCCTACCTCATGAGTTTGCCAATTTTTAGCACCTTCCTTGCCATCAGTAAGGAGTTATGCGCTTAGAAATCCAAGAAAAAGCTGTGTCTCACTGTTCCCATTTCTGAAGGCAATCTTTTCTATACAAAAGGAGTGGTTTGGGTTTTAGTAGGAATGCATATTTCTGTTTGCTTACCAGATTTCATCCAGGCAACTGTAGTTGCATGGGACTCTGAATCAGCTTTTCGGGTTTGGGAAACCAAGTTGCCGACAACAACCTTTTTTGTTGTTGTTATTGCATTCAGGAATGTCTGTTTTCCACGATGGACTGCAGACCACTCCCCAGAACAGAGAGTGGAGGCAAAGCCCTTCCTCAGAGCCTGCTCACAGTTTTGAGAAAAGGAGCAGGAGCCAAAATTCTGTTCCTCTTCTTGTCACACATGAGTTGTAGCCTTGATTCCTGCAGTCACTGACACACCAACAACCACACGAATAGCTGTTCCATGGTGGTGACAGCAGACATGTCAGCATGGGTGGCATTGTGGGACAAGTAGTAATACTGCAAAGATATTATTAAAATTGACAGAAAACTTTTGTCTCATTCAAGATGCAGCTCTCTCCTTCAGCTCTGTCCTTTAAGGAAGTGCCTGAACAGGTCAAATCACCTCACTGGTTTTAGGAGCTAAAACCACAATAAAACACAATAATTTATGGAAATGTCTTTATTCATTTATATTCCAGAAATAACTAAAGCCACTTGGTAAAAAGAATTTCCCAAATTCTGCTTTGAGCAGAGAATATTCTGGAAACTTTCACTATGGCAATGCCTTAAAAATTACCCCCAGCCTAATTAGCATCTGCTTTAGGAGTTGAAGTTATTACAGGGTCATTTATCTGCTCAAAGGATCTCGTACACAATTGAGCAGATTTTTAATGTTTAACATTTCTGCCCATAAACCACCAATGAAAGACATTCACCTAAGGGAGCATGTAATGGGAAATTCAGCTTTTGGTTTCTCTTCAACATGTCTCACTAATGCCAGCTTCTCTAATCACAGGAGAGGTACCATCACCTCTGAAAGAAATGTAATTCTTTTAGAAAGCTCAAAGGAGACTTAAAAATTTGAGCATCAGAAGATAAACAAAACAAAAAAAATATTGAAACAAACAAAAAAACTGTAAAATCCAAACTGGATATTCTATAACTGAGTGAACTCTTTTGCAAAAGGCCTGATGTGAATGGTCTTAGGTGCAGTAGGTTTATTAGGAAATAAACCTAGAAATAGGAAATAAAAGGTCCTCTTGGAAAGGTCCTCTCCACCTGCAGCCTGGCTTTTCTGAAACGTGGTTGGTCAAAATGTGATTAATCAAACCATAACTATCCTTTAACCAACTGCTGTCCTCATTTTTTAGGGGAATTATTCCTCTGAATTTCATTTTCCGCTGTTAGACTGGCCAGTTGCTTGGTCGGAGAGATGGAATTTTGGGGTACACATGTCACAGGATGCACTTCAGGCAGGGAATAAAGTTCCAGAACTTGAGAGGATTCATTCTCCTCAGCTCAGGCAAACTGCAGCACATATTTGGGTGTCTCCAGGATTCAGAAAGTCCAGACTTTACTAAGGGTGATTTCAAACTTAAGAAGAGATGTATGTTTAATTACAAGCAAAATGCAGAAGTCAACCCTTCTTCAATTAATTTTGTTCTTTTAATGTTCTTATTATGTGAATCAATCCAAAGACTTTGCAAAGACTTTTTGATCATTATTCTGAGAGCTATTTTAGTTTTGGTTTGATGTTTGGGATTTTGGTTGTTGTTATTGTTGTGCCCAAGAAAACAAGCATAAACTTCTAGATGAAGGAAGTATTTCTCCTAATTGTGTTAGTCTGTAATCCCTTCTAGCAGCACTTCACGATGGCTGAGCACAGAAAAGGTGTCTGATTGAAGCAGTGGTGAGAATCAGCAGGGCAAAGACAACTGGTTTTTGTTAATACCCTTTTTTCCACAAGATGTGTTTCGAGGTGAACACCTGGAATCACCGCTGCAAAACACCCAGGAGAGACCAAAAAGCCCTCGCAGCTCCCTGCGCTTCCTCAGGCACAACAAGCAAAACCAGAGAGCGTTTTGCTGTTAACACAGCAGTGAGGTTAGGAGAACACAGAAAATCTTCTCCTTACAAGAACCCTCAGAGTCTCCAATATATTCATTGGCCTCACTGAGAGAAACAGAGTGAAGAGAGGATTTTTCCAGGCTTAGGGTTGTGGGCAGCCTGAAACCCAACAGTTAAAAGCAGATGGGTGAGCAAATCAAAGATCCTAAAACAATTGTAGTCCTGTCTCACTTAAAAGGGATTTTAAGACTGGCTCAGGTCCAGGGAAACTCTCTATCTTTAATAAGCGTTGAGTCAGATATTTGAATTTGAAATGAGTGCTGGGGAAGTTTTATAATTTATTTAAATGGTCATTGAGCAGAGCTTCAGCACCAGCTCAGTGGTTATTATTTAAGCTTAAGGGTAACAGATAATTGGCTCATGGAAAAGCAGAGCAGTGAAAGTGGGAAGGAAAAGTGTAGCTGGAAGCCAACAACACTCAAGGAGAAGAAATATCTGTAAAATGAGGTTTAGATATCTGAAGGAATTCTCAAATATGGGCTTATAAATAACTTGACCAGATCTTCCAGAAACACAAATATAAAATATTTGGGTAATCATTCTTAAAAGATGGAAAGATAATGCAGTCAGAAAGAGGTGAATTTAACAAGTGGGTTTGCTGCCATACCCACAGATCTCAGAGCAGGTTGTGCATATTCCTAGTCTCACCTGGCTACTAGAAATCATTATTTAGTTTCTCAATTTCGGTGGTTTCAGAGTATTAGAGAACCAAATTAAAGTCACTGGGAAATAAGATCTACTGTTGTATGTTTGACATTTAAAAAAGCAGGTATTTTTAAAAGACTTGTTTCTCAGAAATACAAACATTAATTTAAAGGAAAGTTTGAGAGCATTTAAAAACCTGAGCTGGTCAATGGATCAGACCGTAAGAGGTCACATCATAGGAGTTAAAAAATGGGAATATTATAAAATAAAAAAGCTGAGGTAAAAACCTGCATCAATGGAGCTGAGGCTTCCAACAACAACAAAAAAAATCAAATAAATTAAAAAAGGCACATTCATGAATAAAACTCCAGACAAAATGAGCCTGGAGCAGTGTGATGAGTAAACAGGAAACTGGAACCAGAAAATATAGAATGGAAGGAGTCTGCTGCCATGTGTGAGAGCAGTTAACTTAAGTTTTGCTTTCTTCTGAGCTAAGATTAGCAGGTTCAATAGCTCAATTTCAAGCAATAGGCTGAATTCTTAAAACCAGGAACTTTTTTTTAGTTTCTAATAATCTTCTGGATTATTAGCTACAAAGATAATAATCTTTGCTATGTTTTTTTTTTTCTCCCAATCACAATGGAAGTTACAATCCTGCAATACTCCTCCTCCACATTGCTGTGTGAAATATTAAATCTGAAATTCTGCTTTTCACACCTTGGGCACTTCTTGTTATGCTTTCACTCCATTACAAACCTCTGTGACTTCTTGTATTTTTATCCTGCCTGCAAAAATGCCCTTGAAGAGCAAAGCTGCCCAAGTCCCACTCTACAAAATGCCATTTTCCCCAAAATCTTTTGTGTTGCAACTTCCCTCTCCTCTCAGTAGTAACCCTTCTATTTCTAGGAGTGAAAGTAAGAACTAACCCCCAGTGAGTTGAAACTTTTGTGGTCTGTCCGGAAGAAAGAGCTTTGAATTTTTTTTCATTCATATTTAAAGGAGTGTTTTTCTCACTCTGTGCTCATTTGATGCAGGTGTAAATTATTATTGAAAAAAACAAATTATGGAAAACTAATTATGTTTCCAAAAAAACCAAATTATGTTACCAAAAAAGTGACTTCAATTGTGACCTAATTTGAATGTTGCACTCCAAGGAGAAGGGTTATGATAAGAGAATCCTGATTTCTTTATTATTTGCATTTTATCTGTATTTTATCTTTATTATCTGTATTTTATCCTCTAAAAATTTAGCTTTTCAATGGTTTAGAATATAAGATAAATATTACCTATAAAGTCTGTTTAGAGAAAAAAAAATAGCAAAGGGTCAAACTCCACACAACACAAATGGGGTTTTACATGTGCACAGTTTGTTACTAAGTGTATTTGAGCAGGAATAAATAAAAGGCAAAATAAATTATAATATGCAATTATAATTTCCCAATTGAATTGGATTTTCTGTCCTATCATTCAACCCCGACTTTTTGCACTTTGGTTCAAGAGGTTTGGCTCCAGGTTCAGCTGCTGAACAATGAAACAGAACAATGGAAGGGCAGCTGAGACTGACAAACACAGAACGGGCTGATCAAGTCCAAATCTCAGAAGTTTTCAAATAAAAGTAGGAGAGTTTATATGAGATTTACTTAAGCTCACTGAAACAACAGTGGGCTGCCAGGTTTGACTCCACAGTGTAATGAACTGCTACATTTTATTATTTATTGCTTTATGAAAAACTCAAATACCAGAAATCAGCACAATGGCCTCTGTATGTTCCCAAAATTGCATTATTTTGCTCACACAACTATGGGGTAACAAAATACTATTAATGAAGTTCACAGAGTAAAATGCTGTGCAGAAAAAATGAGTTTGATGACATCTGCTGCATGTCCCATTGAAGAGATGCTTCTATATGAACTTATGCAAATACCAGTAAACATTCCACAGTATGCAAACGAGCTATTAATAAATCATTACCATACCTTACATGTGTCTAGTAAACTATTAGAAGAGCTCTCTCAGCTCTGCTTTCCTAATACTGAGGACTCAGAGCCACAGATAGCAATCACAAGAGCTATTGCAATCCAAATAATCCAGATTTCCTTCTGAAAACCAGAAAAAATGTCAGCTCCATTATCAGCTCGTTACAATCTGAGGGAATAAAAAATCCCAGCAGTGTGGAAATATTTTTAATTAGGACTTGAAATATATTAAAGCCATCAACCAACACTACCCCCTACTCTAGACTTGCCTTTTTAAATCAATTCCATTTTGTAACAAAGAATTTTTTAGCAGGGACTATTTATACCCTAAATTAGAAATACAAGGTTTCTGGCTGCTTTGTGTGTTGTTCTTGACCCAGTGTTATTTTTCCTCCATTTCAGATCCAACCAGCTATTTAAATTCACCAGGATGTTTGCACATGTTTCCTAATTCACTTTATATGTTAGCTGGCACTATTTTTTTTAATTTTTGTTTTTTATTTTGGCATTCACCACTCGACATGAAAGGCCAATTCTATAGAGCCCACGTTGAGTCAGCAGAAGGGCCATTGCCATGCTATGGAATATCAAATTCCTCCCCAGAAAGTGTCACATGTCCTGAGAGGTCACAACATGACAAAGCCAGCACTCCTCCAGTGATGATGAAGGGTTTCGAGCACACAGTGGGCAGAAGTCCTAACACACTTGAAAAATATTTAACTGAACAATAATGGAGCCGTGCCAAATACTAAAAGTTACCAAAGATAATTTTAATTGTTGTAGATATAATAGTGTTCAATGACAGCTGTTTTGGAACAAAAAGGTTATTTCCTGAAAATTATTGTAATATTTTTCTCCCAAAATAGCCCCTGATTCACTGCTAAAGTTACCTGGCATCCTCTAATGCTTAGCACAGGCTAACAACCAGTTATTAACTTTATTTTTTAGGAGCCTTCAGATCTTAAATGAAAATAATGACTTATTTGAAAGACTAACAAGAGTCAGTTCAGGAGCAGACAAACCAAGCGAACAATTTGCATGACTGAAACGTGATGACTTCAATGTAATAGCTATTTCAAGCTGCTTTTCCTGGCCACATTTTATTTTCTTCTGCTTCTGCAAAACATCATTCAAGCAAGGCTTAAAGTTACCGTTTCTCTGCCCAGCAGAATTACCTGCACGTTGGCAGCACATTTTGAGCGTGAAGATTTAATGACAGAGCAAGGAGATATTTATTACACTCACAAAGTCTCACCTGAGGCCTTTGGGTTTTTAGCATCTGTGTGCATTTATACAAACACTGGAAAATGTGATGCCCTAATAGCACAAATATTGGTGTAATTTTCCACTGTGTTCTGTCTGGAGTCTCACACCCCTGCCTGGGTAAAAGTTAGAAGGCAGAGTAGCTTGGTGTGTATTTTGTTGTGTATTTTTGGTGAGTATTTTTGGTGGGTATTCTGTTGGATCATATCTCAGTGGTCACAACATCCATGGAAAAAGAAGCCTCTGCAGCACAATTTGTGAGATGCAAGAAAAGGATGTTCCCGTTTTATTGTTTTGCCACTCCTGGTGATTCTTCCTGAACTAACACAACTAAAAAGACATCATTTTAAGATGTTTGGTGTTATAATAATACATATTAATTACAAAGATAATCAAGAAAGTGCTTTATTCAGTCTTTGGTCTTGTAATCAAAACCATGCAACCCATTCACTGTAAAGACTAATGAAGGTATTTCTGCAAACATAATTAAATCTACAGGACAGTCTGTATGTCATCTAATTCTCTTTCAGTCTTTACTACCTCTATCTGTCCTAAATAATTCCAAACTGTTCAAAATGTGTTTCAGTACTGAAGGAAATAAACCGGATTTACCAGACATTTGAAAGGCACACTGATCTCCTCGGTTTCAAACCTCTTCGCAACAGAAATAAAAGCTGTGGTGATGTGAATGTGAGACTCCTGACAGGAATGCTGAGAACTAATCCTACAGCCAAGGAGATGCTCTCCATTCCATGGCTTTCCCTGGGATTTAGGAGCAGCACTGTGAACTGTTTTTCTACAGCATCATCATTTAATTGACCGGCAGCATTTCCTACATCGCTCTGAGCACCCTGGAGATTTGGGGAAAATATGTAAAAAGCAGGGATTTTAAAAATAGTGTTTCAAATTAACTCCATCACAACAATGTATAAAAACTATAAAGCAGGACAAAGGTTATAGGAAATGGAAGTACCAAGAGATCTTCAAACAGTCCTCAAAAGAAACAATGGGGGGGATTAATTATTTTTTCACAATTATGAGGGAGTAAATACCTTTCTCATACTCTTACGAGGAAAACACAATTCTCTTCCTGAACAAACGTTTAATTGAAATATGGAGGCGAAGTTCTCTAGATATTTGAAGGTAAAATTTGCACTTTTGAGTTTTTAGTCTTTACTGGAATCAAGGAATTGCTGTGTAAGACAGCAAATTATCCAAAAGGAATTACTTGAGGAATATAGGTTGTGATCTGCTGATACAATTATATACAAATAGTCCTTTTGTGAGCACGAAATAATTGTATAGAGAGTAATGACTTATCTCACAGTGCTTTAGCAATGCAATGTTATTTCTATTCTATATATGAGTAAAAGGAGACAGAGCTCAGTGACTTTAGTGACCCACAGGAAGTCAGTGACACAACCAGGAATAGAAGCAGAGACCTCTCAGCAGCTCAGTCCCATGCTTTAACCACAAGCCCAGCCACCTCCTTCCCATCTCAGATTAGCACAACTCTCAGCCTTGGTTGCATCAGCTCCTAATTTCAGATGTCTAAGCATGTATAATTGTGGAAATCTGGATTTCTGAAGTTGAGTAAGTTACGTTCATAAATCTGTCTTAGTTCCATCACACAAGAAATTCGGTTAACTGGTTTTAAATGAGGCTCAAAACGACCTTTTGGTTGCTTTAAAAGGATTCCTTCAGAAATAAATTTCTGATGGACTAACACATCTGACAGATGGCAGTACATGCTTGAGCTCTTTATTCCTATATATTTTTTTGCCCGTTAGGTGTGTGTGATGTGCAATTTGGGCCCATTTGATCAGAATGGGACTGGAACATGAGTATCACATCCAATTACAGAAGAACCAGACAGTCCTAGAGAGCAAGTTATTCCCTTCAAGATGAAATCAGAGAAATCAAGAGCTGGGGAGAGACTAAAATCAGGAAAAAGCCACTATAATTAGAGGTAAGCAGGCTGGTGGGATTTTGGCTTTAGTGAATTCAAAGCAGGCATGGTTTGGATTTTGCTCTCTTTTTATCCAAGCCTCGAAGTTCAGGCAAAGGAGGCTCCTTTTTAAGGGCTTCTTGTTTTGACCCGCTCTGCAGTTATCTGTGGAAAATCTGCACCATGCCTGCTTCTACCCCTCCTGCTGGATCCCAGGAGAAATTCACTCAGGGCCAGTCCTCTACCGCCACTTCAAGAAATGCAGATTATACCCTGTATTTTGCCATATATCTGTGTAAAACGCAACTGATAGCAGCTGAAACTTGGAATTCCCTTCAGCTAAAAAGTGTGTACATACAAAATGTGCAAGCTGAAGATAGGAGTGCGGTGGGATATTATGACTTACTTTTCAAAAACATGCCTTCCCAGACCAAAAAGTGCCAATAAAGACAGAATAAGATATGCTTTTTATCAGTAAAAGGACAGCAGAGATATGAATTAAAATATTACATTACCCAAGAGAAAGAACACAGGGTAACTTTAAAAAAGGCAGTAATACGGTACATTTTTAGCTGATTTAAACTCCATTCCTTTAAACCAAGGCAATTTGCACAATCAGGACTCGTTGCTCAGGCAGTCAGATATATGGCTGCACTGTCAGAGTAGGAGATTGCCCTCTAGATGTTAAAAGTTTGGTTACTTTTTCATTCCATCCCAGAACACCAGGATGGGATGCACTGCATGACTGGGGATTTTAAACTTGTCAGAGACTGAGAGCACAAACGCAGGGGAAACATGAAAAGTAAGTAAAAAGTGGAATTTGTGTGTTTTTATAGATGGGAAGAGGTATCAATCCGTCACCTCTATATCCTTGTAATGTTGCTGCCCCTTTCAAGCCATAAAAATCACAGCATCACAGAGTCTCCAATATATTCATTTTTCTAACCGTAAACACCTACCTGGAATTCTATAGGAATTGTTGCACAGGAATTTGTTCACTAAGATGGAAAAGAGAAATGAAACTGTCCAAGGAAGGTTATTTTGTCATTACCAACACCCTTATCCATCTCAAGATTCCACAAAGTACTTATTTCAGTTTCTCATCTCAGTGGGACTATTTTTGCCATATGATTCAATTTAATCTGCCTCATATTTTTTGAACAATTGAAACTAATAACGTACAGTCAGTCAGTAATAAGTGCAAGCAGAAATAATACTTTTTTTCAGATGCAATAAATGCTTCAAAAAGACTTGCCACAAAAAGCTGAATGATTAAAATTAATGTAAAATGCAATTCTTTCACATGAAAAGAATTAACTAATGCTTTTATACCCAATAGGAAAAACAAAGCACAATTGATCTTCTCTGAAAGCAAATTATCTTCTAATTTTAAAACTAGAACTGATGCTGAAAAACTCTTTTCTGCTTCTCTTTGAACTTAGGGCAGAATTGCCCATGGTTCAGGAAGGCCTGAGCCTGACATTTCATTCTTGTTTCATAACTCTCAGAGGTCCCAGCCAAACTTAGGAATTCTCTCAGATAAGCAGGGGAGAAAGTCTGGATCATCAAAAACTGCACAGTCAAACAATGCAAACAAAAGCTTACAAGAAGCTGATAATTTCTTTATTATGACCATTTCATTACTGTGTAAAGTAACTTGATTATAGAATAGAAAACATATTTGTAGCCTAGTTTATTTCTTTACCAATACAGAAATGATTGGCTTTCTGAGGAAAAAAACCCCTCTTTGTTAAGGCAAAACAAATTCAAATTATAAATAAGGTATACTTTTAATCACCAAAGAAAATTTATGGGTTCTTCATCTTTTGATTCTTCAAATTAAGATTAGCTGTCTGTCTAAAAAAAACATTTAATGAGTTACCAAATCCTACCCAAAAATCTATGCTAGGCAAGATATCAGACTAAGTAATTTTTTTCCTTTCCTGTTTCAATCTGCTAAAATGCATATTTACAAAACCTGAGTAATTTGTACATAAGCTCTCATTACTGGGTTTGCTTTCTATTTTATGAGTTCTGTTCAAAAGATGAACTTGCTAAAGCAAAGAATGCTCAGAACAGACACAGACTGATAGTGTATTTGTAATACCTCTGTGAAATCTGTGTTTGGCTGATTTCTCTGGACAGTCAGATATGCTTGTCTCATCTGTGCAATTTAATTAAAATCCAAACTGGGCTTTGTATTTCTGCCTCACTTCTGAACTTATTAAAAGTTTAGGCTCAAAGCATGACTGCATAGTCACAATTGGTTGTTATCAATATCCACCAATTTCTGGAACACTTCCAGTTGCATGGAGTTTGAAAAAATTTGCATGTTAAAACCTTGGGTTTTGGGAGGGATCTTCTATTATTCAGACATTTGAACTAAAGGGATAAATCTCCAGCAGTTCACACAGACAACAGCAGTTCTGTTCTCACTAGAGTTAAATCAGAACTCTGTGGAGTGCCCAGCTCAAATCCTTCTCCTTTTAACTTTCTGTTGAAACTCTACCTCAGCTATTGCTGTAAAGTGGTAAAAATATTAAGAAATGAGGTATTAAAAACCTCTTATTGTTAAGATTGTTTTACCCACATTTGCCTCTTTGTTCATGCATGGTAATTCTGAGGGTTTGTTTTACTTGTTTTCAGGACCTGGCTTCTAATTCTGAGCCAGGGTATTACTGGAATATGTATTACTGCAGTATGTCAAAATTATTTTTTTAATACCCAACCCAAACAATAAAAAAATAACCACTTTAAAAAAAAATCCACATTTCCAGGGCTAAAAAATTCAGATGAAAGGGAAAAAGCAGGAATTGAAAAAGATTCCTTGATCTGTCAAGGCAGAGGTAACACCTCAAGCCTATACAAATAGACAGATAATTCTCATAAAAATTAACACAAGGCTTCAAGCCTCTACAGACAGAGAGATTGTTCTCATAAACAAAAGGCTGCAGGCAAAGTTAGTATCTGTAGGCAGTCCAGGTATTTTGACGTGTTCAACCCTAATCTATAAATTGCCTTCAGTATACAAATAATAAAGCAAATGTGGGCTCTCTTTCAAAATGCTTGATGACTAAGAACCATAATGAGGCAAATCTGGGATCCTCTCAACCTTCCAGTGATGTCCAAGGGATCAGGAGTTTTTCAAGATAAACTCTTTTATCCTGGGGCACCTCGAGATCCAAGACGACTCTCTAAAGCCTGTTGATCTTATGCCTTTTTTTTCCAGGTCTAACTTCTTTTTCAAAGCCTGGGAGGCTGAGCTAGAGGAGGTGACAGGCTTGTTGGGGCTTGCTGCCTCTGCAGAGGTACCGAGCGCAGCCTATACCGCTCGGCTCTGCATTCCTGGCGGGGGGGGAGAGCCCGCAGATAATCTCTAGCGAAAAGGGAAAAAAAAAGTGAAAAAGAACTTGATTTACCTCTGTTACTGCTAAGAACCCTTTCAGAGCAGCCTGCACTCCTGTCACAGCAGGACACAGCCTGACGGGAGGTGACCCAGCCAAAGCACCCAGCGCGGAGCGCAGCTGGCTGGAGAATGGGAAGGCAAAGGAGAAAGCAGTCAGCAGCCGGAAAAAGTGAATTTTCAGTTACGGGAGATTACAGGGAGCAGAGATCAAATTCCAGCCGCGCTGCGGGCTCCGCGCTCTGCCCTCAGGTACACGCGGTGATTCCGCTCGGCGGGCTGGAGGGAACCGGCCGGGCTGCAGGGACGGCCCGGCGGGACAGGGAGGAAGGAGCCGCGCCTCCTCGTCCTCCTCACTGCCCCGCTGCCTCTCCGTCCCGCTCGTCTCCCCCGTCCCGGAGGCTGCGGTGCCCCGCGCCGCCCCATCCCCATCTCCATCCGCACCGCACCGC
>VZRM01007780.1:266305-369687 GCA_013397955.1 Grantiella picta
GTGCATGGATGGATGGATGGATGGATGGATGGATGGATGGATGGATGGATGGATGGATGGATGGATGGATGGATGGATGGATGGATGGATGGATCCGCTGCACGGCACACCGCGGGGCGTCCCTTGCTGCCGCACCAGGGGAAAGCACCGCCAGGGCAGCGCTGGGCTCACCTGGCTCCTCTCGTAATGAATGAACAGCCTTTTTTTTTGTTGTTTTCAATTTCCCAATCGCACAAAGTCGGGGAGCCTTTCAGAGCCTGCAACTAAGATGCTATGTTGAAATATATTGTGTCTTGATGGCATGCCTCAGGTTCGCAGGAGCGTTTTGTAATCTTCCTGGTGTCATTTCTCCCCAGGGTATTCTGCAGCTAGAGAGTGCAAGTTCCTGTGGTGTTGTAACTTTGTGGCACTGTGTACACACGACAATACTATGCTGACTTCACAGGGATGCATTCATTAATATCAGTGATGTAAGGCTGGTATTTATCGCGATTAAAAGCTCAGGGGATGATCGATTTCTGGATGCACTGTGGAGTCTAGGTTCCTTTAAATCAGATAGATCAATTATAATTCTCCTTGAAATAACCAGGGGTTTGGGTTAGCCTTGTATTTGTGACTTGCTGCCCCACCTCTGAACAAGCTTTTGCTGTAGAACGTGATTTTAAGGTTCCATTTTAAAACATCTACTTTCTGGTAGCAATTAGTCCATAATTTAATAAGTAATTTACCTTTTAAAAGGTTACTATGATTTGTTACTAGTTAACTAAAAATTCCCAGTGTACACCAAGCGACTGTGACATATGATACTCAGTGCTCTCCTTTGAAAAGAAGTTTTATATGGTGTTCTCTCATTAATATCAGAATATGGTGCATAAAGTGATGCGTTCGACATCATTATTCTCTTTGGCTGTCACAAAAAAAAAATGCTGCAAAAATTGCTTAGAGATTTAATTATGAGATTACAAGAAATCACTCCTAGCAGTGTGTTAAGGCATGTGGCACAATATAAGCATGGGCTTGTCAAGGGGAGAGAGAGCTGAAAAAAATAATTGGCACTGACTTTGAATGATAACCAATCAGAAATATAATATAAAGGTATTTTTAGGCAGATAACTTCTGAATTTGAATGTTTTTAGGCATCGGTTTTGTAGTGGTAACTCACTAACTGGTAGTGGTTCCGAGATTCTATACTTCTAAAGCATAGAATTAAGATGGTCTGTGTTTCTTAGAAATGCTTCCATGCCAAATTCCTAGATAATACAATATATTAAACATTAGCAGTCAATTAAACTTCCATTATAATATGGAATATACAAATAATTTTTTTCCTGTTATAAATGTGTATTTCATATAATGAATTCTCAACTGAAGGAAGTGAAATATTAGAATTAAATTGAAGAATGTTGAAGCTATGCCTTTTAACCTTCGTTATGGAACTGATAAAAATACCCATTATCAACAGTGCTTCTAAACCTGACTCTTCTGTGGACTTTTTTAAATAACCATAAGTCCATTTCTAAGTCAATAAAATAAATTCAGGCACAGTTTATATTACTGTCAGTATAATTTTCTACTTACACTAATGACTAATAAAATTAATATTGAAAAAGTTTTATTGCAAAAACAAGAGAAAGTTTAAAAGCAGAACGGAAACTCTGTCTTGTACAAAGATGGACTAAATAATGAAAAGTAAACCTAATACTTTTTTTCACCTTGATTGGTGAGGCCTTCTTCAGGTTTTTTTTAACATGTAATCTGCTCAGAGTGGAGTTGAATATCGTTACTAGCCTAATTGTGAATCACTAATTGTGCGTGTTTGATATTCAGAATCTGAGTTTCTTTTACAAGCTTTTTCACAAGGATTGTTCCCATGTCCTCCTCTGTCACGCAGTAAAACTTTCCAGTGCAGTTACTCAAGAGGAATCATCCTACGATTATAAATACTCCATGCTAAGTTCTTTCGAAGTCATGGGTACAATACTTTCCATTAGTTATTGCTACTAGTTTAATTTTTTAATCACTAATGGGTTTATTAAATCCAGCATGATATTAGATGATAAGTGCTAATTATTTCACACTGTATTGCCATAATGATGTGTAGTTTTTTAACAGCAGGGGTCTGGTTTTGAGGTATTTTATGCCAAATGCTCTCTGTGTGTCAGTTAACTTTTTGTGAACTATCAAAAGAAAGAGCTAGAAATAATCCAAAGCAAGAGAACATTGTTGTACTCAAGTCTTACCTATCCGTGCCACAAGCAGAGCTTGGGTGTTTCTATTATCAGGTCAGTTCTTAAGGACTTCATTTACAGAGTACTTGGGGAAAAAATCTCCTCCTTGTCCCCGTCTTTTGCCCTGTGGAGGCCTTTCCAAGGCAGAATGAAAAATGAAAGAGCCGTAAGATTTGTCTTCAATTCTCAGGAATATGAAACGTAAATTGATTCCTACATTAAATGATAAACCTCTTCTATTCCCTTTGTCTGTTCCCCCCTCCACTTTTTATTTTATACGAAGGAAAGAGACCAGGGGGGGTTTTTCAGTTGTGCTTTTTTTTTCATGTAGGGTAGTCCATCCTTTGTCAGTTGCACTGCTTTCAGGTTCAATGTAGCAAATGCTGGTGCTAAGCAAATCATCATCCTGGTACTCACCCTGTGGTCAGTGGGGCTTGGGATACTCCCAGATCCTGCAGGTAGAAGGAAATAGGAAGGAGAAAATACATGTGGCAACCATAGGAAACACTGAGTTTCTACTTCAGCATCAGCTCTTCTGCTGCACCCTGGGCTTTCCTCTTCCTCCTGCCACGAAGTTCTCAGCTCTTCTCACACTGCAGGGCAAATTACAACTACAACATCTGTTTCAGGCTTTTGCTCTTTAAATTTAGAGGGGAGCAAAAAAAAAAGAAAAAAAAGCCCAAACCAAACAAGGCCTATTCTGCAGTCTTCCTATCTGGAAACTTTCGCAGAACTGAAGTCAATTTGATGATGTTCACATTTTTCTCCCACTCCACCCACACCTTCCATTATATTATTTGGCCTGTTTGCCCTCTCATAAACCACTCTATAGAATTGAACTAAACAATGACATCATTCTCCAATTAAAATTCATGATACATGAACTATATAGATATTTTTAATTACCTGTGTTGCAGTAGTACCTAGCAGCCTAGTCAAGATTGGGGCCATCTTCCTACTCAAATGAAATAATTGCCCCTGTCCTCAATACTGTATGATCTATAACATGAGAATGCAAAGAGCTCCACATTTGCCAGAGAGACACAACATAGGAGGGAGATTGTGGCAAAAAATTAAATTTAAAACTTAAGTGTTTCCATTTACACTTGCAATAGTAAATGATGCTTACAGGGGTGATAGATTCTAATCAGCATTATGACAAAAAAGTTAGGGATATATGTAACAAGTCCCCAAATTTGCAGCAAAACACTGCTCAACTTCTAAGCAGTATCCTATTCTTTTTACTTGGCAGTTCCCTGGAAATAGGAAAACTGTGTCCCTTGGAAAGGGGAGGATAAGGAACCACCTCCAAAGCTGGGTTGGGAATTTCTGGAATGGACTTGAATAGCAGGAGATGCTCTGTGGACTTGCATAAGCCACCCCCTTTGCTCATGACTAAGCAGATCTCCTCCATGCCATGCCGTCTGCACATTCAGGACAAAGTCTATGGATTCAAGTCTCCGAATCCCAAAGTCTACTGGGCTGGTTGATAATTAGCAATTTAAAAAACACGAAGCTGACGGAGCTCTGGGGATGTATGTGCAGGCAGAGCACGCTGCATGGCTGCTGGGGTGAACATATGTGTGTGGGTAGGACATGCTTGTAGGGGATGTGTGTGTGGAGGGAAGGGATTAACCCTGAGTTAGGAATGGCTTCCTGCTTATCTCAGCAGTGCTGAAAGGCTCCATGTAATTTCTGATAACACAGGATAATAAATATTGGGTAATATCCCAATAGAAAATATATAGAGCACTCCACAGTAGCAAAGAAACTTGCTGGTTTGTTGGAAGATACAAAGTCTAGAAAAAAAAATTCCCAGCTAAAAAATCCCAGCTTCCTTGAGGTCAGTGGTGGATCTGCTGTTTCAGGATCAGGTTTGCAGTGATAAAAATTTAGTCCTTTCTCCAGTTTGCTTCCATGCAATTACTACTGAATTACTGTGTGTCTGTGGGTTTAGTAGGCTCCAAATTGAGGGTCCGGCTCGAAAGGAATTGCTATTTGCTCAGTGAGACTAAATGCCTGAAATTAAATAACCATGAGTATATATTATAGCTAAACTCCTGCATATTTTTCTTTAAAACTTGTAAGAAATGCCAGTGTAACAGGAGGAGTGTATTTATCTGCCTCTTTTACTGGAATTGATGTGATCAATTTCTTAACGTATTTCAACTCCAAACGAAACACCAACATTTTGGTGCAGACATTGCACTTGGGATTAGTTTATTCTAGGCTTCAAATTAGGCATGAGCTCTACTTTTGGTCTTCTTACAGCTATTATTATACTATTATAAAATAGTCTGCTTCGTGCTGCTTTACGGGTTGTTGGAATTTCATGATCTCCATGGGGATTGATGTCTTTCCTCTTTGTCACAGATGGAATTGTGACATATTTTAGATTCCCTTTTGCCAGAATGCTATACTTTTTTATAGACCTCCAGCTTCAATCCCTCTAGCTTACCTGGATGTAAAAAATTCTAAATACGTGATTTTCATCCAAACACTTTCAGCTGTATGAAATATTGATATAGGATATGGCAGAGCAGTGGAAGTTTTCTTACTGCATCTTGTGTTTTTCCACCAAGTTTAAGCATTTACTTCGCAGAGAGTTTCATATTTGCACAAAGCAGTCCTGCCCAGAATTATGATCTTGTCTTAAACTTTTTACACAATATGTGATTACACCGCATTGCATAAAGTGGGATTTTATGTTATGATATTGCATGAGAAGTCCATAGTACTTGTGTGTTTGTTTAGATTTATTGAACAGAGCGGTTGTGCAACTGCTGTTACTATTTGTGGCTGTGTAGCAGCAATTCTGAAGTTTGAGAGGCTTTGAACTTAGGTTGCCACCTGTATACAAATAGTCTGATGTCCATTTTCACTACCTGTGCTAAGGGAATATTTTAATACTGCTGTGAACTGCGTGCTCAGCCATGGTGCTTTGAAAGAGATGTCAAGCTACCAAAAGACTCACATTGTTCCACCAAAAAAAGGAACTATGAAAAGAAAAATGTTAATTACAGGCTTTAACACTCACACCAAGATCTTCTAGTAGGGGTGGTCAGAAAAACAGGTTTTACTACCTGGACCTGGTGCTTTGTGGTGCTATCTAATATGGGGGCTTGTGGAAAAATGCAGCCACTTCTATTTACTGCCTTTCATAATGTACATATTTCCTCATGATAGGTTTAGGTACTGACTTTTTATGTCTACAGTAAATAAAACTGAGAGTTTATCCTTTCATCTTGAATGTGTTTTCCTTGGAGTTGCTGTTCCCTACAGTGGTATTTCAACTACAATATTTTATACTGAATCTCAGTTCTTAAGCTTCATAGAAGCATGTTATTATGTGGTGTATTGCTAAATAGATTTTTAATCCTACCTATGAATGTTAAAAATAAAAAAAAAGAAACCCAAATTTTATTTTCAGTTACACCCAGAGAAATCTACCGATAAGCAAGTACAGAAGTACATGAGGGCAAAAGGTTACTTTATTTACTCCGAGTTTATCTTTATCCTCTATTCTCTAAACTTATTCAGGACCACATGTAATGAAATTGGGAGAAATTTTGAAGAGGCCACAGCTGAGAGTCTCATTCCTTTCAGGATTAGGAAAAAATATCATATTTATTTGCTTTCTAGCGTGTAGTGTGTCTAAAACAAAGTTCTCACACTGACCAAGCGATGCAGCTACTCCTCCAATCCCCCTAAAGTTAACCACTGAGAGGGGATGGATTTATTTCAGGAAGTCACTAAAGTTCTGCAAGGGTTTCACTGTATTTCTTCCCTGTCATCATTCCCAGATGCCAACATTTGCCCTTAAACTGCGTATCTGAGATGCCTTGTTTGTCCATCAAGGCATGGTAGTGTATTTGAGGTTTGAAATTATTAGAAATACTAAGAAAAACAGGGTAGAGTTTTATTTATTTTAACTATCCAATGGTAATTGGCAAGATAAATAGTCTCACAAATGGGTGCATATCTGAAGGCACTTATATAGGGGTGCAGACTTTTTGAGTTTTGCCTAGAACATGCTTACAGAATGTGGAAACAAAAGTTCTGCAAATGTGCTTTCACTTTCAGAATTTCCAGCTGTTGCTGAAGATAGTTTGAGACGATAAACAAGATGAAACTTTAAGCCATATTTAGAACAAAAGGGTTTCACATTAAATCAGTTCTCTGAATGAAATAAGCACCATTTAAAAGGTTTATTTTCCTGGATTTTGGGTTGGCTTTTTTTTTTTTTTTTTTACATTTTTACTACGGCTATTGCCAGAATTGCTGACTTGGCCTGGAGTGGATTATTTAGTAAAGAACTCATCTAAATATGAATTGTTACAATTGACTACAGAACAGTTTCCAAATTGGTATTACAAAAGTTTATTATGGCAGACCTTGAATTTAAAATAGGAAAAAAGCAAATCTTCAAGAATTCTATTGAAAGGCTCAGGTTTTTGCCAATGGCTTCAATGTATTTTTCATTTTTAAGGCAATGCAAAATAATTTCCAAAAATCCGATGGGAGCTTAATTAGTAGTTCCTTGCTTACTTGTTAGGGGTTTTTTATTGTTATTATCTGGCTGTTTACATTTAAGAAAAGCCATTGGAAGCAAATTGCACCTCTGCTTTGTCAGCTTCTTGGAGCATTATTTGCGATGCGAGCTCGCCAATTGTCTCCAACTGGAGAATTGTTTTTGTGATGTAAGGAACAACATCAGGCCATGATGAATAGGAGACCCAAGAGGGCTCCTTGCACAGCTTCCTTTGGGCACTGCCCAAAGTCTTGTTCCCTGGGCCTGCCACGTGTGGCCAACTTCACCAGAATATTTATGATGTTCACAAAATCTGCTTCAGTTTCGTGCTTTGTGCATGAAAACTTTTCATCCGAGCCCTTGGATAAAATATACAGTCGAAACCATTGCACTGCTTCAGGTTTTCAGATAGGATAACAGCAGGTTATGCAAGTTGCATTCTGACACAGGTAATGACATTTGAGGAATTATTTTCTCAGATCAGGATTACTGATTTATTAAGAAATAGTGATTACAGCACAGCTGGCGTAGGCAGGAATTCTTGACAGTGCTTGAAGTACTGGGAAACCCTTCAGCATCAAGAAGGATATTTGTATTTTTCCTACAGCAAAGGTATTTTCTTGAAGCATACATCTTCTTGAAAAAATTCTGGCAATGAAAATCATAATCCAAAAATAGAATATTAAAGATCAATTTTGCCCCACAAACATACCTTAATTTATATGAAAAAAAAAAACCTTAGCAGGCCAATGTCAGAGTCCACAGTCCCAGGTCCCATTATGAAATGAGTCTGTGTCTCTCACTGTTTCCATTGGTATCTGTCAACTTTTTAATGAGTCACAGTTTTGTTGAGAAGGGCATTTTTTATGCAAGAAAAGGGTTGCACACAGCACAGCAGCACTGTGAGCTGTACATAATCTGCTGTTTCATCCTTCGTGATGTAACACTGAGGATGTGGAAGTCATGTGCACTTCTTTCCACTCTTTTTTTGGGTCATCAGAGTGCCAATTCCGAGTAGGTGAGGGATCAGAAGAAAACCCAGAAAACTTCTGTGTATTCTCTCAATTCTGGTTTTAAAAGATAACAACATTACCAGTGCTCTCCTATTTTACAATATTCATAAAACAGAACTTAGGCAGAATAGGTGGAGTAATGTGCAACGTTAAGACTGGCTCTGGTTTTTTAAATCTTGTGAAATAGCAAGATTATCTTTAATCTTAATAGAGGCTACTGGTGTGCAGTGTGATTAGATTAATTGCAGTGGTGGATTAGGGCAGGGATCTAAGGCCAATGTGGGACTTTGGAGGCCCAGCAGAGAAGGGAGCTGGGAAAAAGGGAAGAAGCTGTCCACAGTGAATATCAGGAAAGGAAATTAATTAACTAATTGAAGGAAATTTCAGAGGAAGGCAGTGGGACGATTAACTACGACTGCTGGTTTTCTTTATTTATTTAGCCCTTTTTATTTTTGCCAGTGAAAGTATGTAAAAACAGGGGAATTCTTTAAAAAAATACAGATGTTTGAATTTCTTTCTCAAAGCTTGAAGTTTATTGTTGGAACCTTCTTGATTTTGAATTCTTCTCTCTGGTCTCTTATGAGATTTTCAGCTTTTCTTGGTTTAAGATATGCTGACAATGCCATAACGTGGTCTTTCACTGTATTTTGGCATCCCTACTCATTGTTCTTTTTCTGCCCAAGTTTGCTCTGTTTTTCAAATCTAGCCTTACTTATGGCTCCTCTGAGAACAGGAACTGTCTGATACGCTAACAACAAGTGACAGCTTTCCTGTCACTGAGGACAGCAGAACAGGCAGTGAGTATTGCTGCAGTCCGAGGTAAGTTTAGAATAACAATAACTCATCCATACACTGAATTTGCTGCCCTGGAGTGTGCCTACGTCCTCTGACGCAGGCTGGACAGCAGATTCCTGTCTCCTCCCCTCTCCAAGAACAGGAAGGCACAGCACAATGTTAGAAAGCATGTGGCAGTTTTGAATTTCTCCTCCAGTTTGACCCTTAGACAGGAGGGAGGCTCTTTTGCTGGCAATGGTGAAACAGCTGTACTGGGACTCTCCATAGAATGGCACAGGAAATGGTTTGAAATTAAAAAAAAACCGAAACAACAGCAAATTGCTAGATGAGACAGCAGTGGGACAGTGAGACCATCTGTCCCTTTCCTCCCCAAAATTTTGAAGGGAAGAATAAAGGGAGGAAAAGGGTTGAGGTGAATAAGGGAAGAGAAAGTAGAGAGAACCTCTAATTGTCCTGGAAGGAAAGCAGAAAAAAGCAAGGAGGAAGAAGAAATGGCTGCAGGTATGGTTGCCACTTTCCTGACAATTACTCCAGGAAAGGCTAATGAATGTAGTAATTATACCTGGCAGTTACTCTGTGGAAGAAAGGAATTCTCTGGAGTTCAAAACAGTCAGGGTGATAGAGGGCTCATTTAGCTATGAATATGGAAATGAAATAAAGGCAATGTAGGCTAAATACTAAATAGCACTGTTGTCTGATTCCAGCGTGTCATTTAATCTGCTGTGTAGCTCCTCAAAGAAAACACCTCCTGAATAAGAATTCTTGAAACTAAATCAGAGATAAAAATTGGGAAATCTACTGCAGAGAGGAGTGTGGCAGTGGGAAGAGTTACTGCCAGAGCCCATAGGATTTTCCTGCCGGCATCTTCCATAAGCCATTATTCAGAACAGGTTCCCTTATGCCCTTTGGTGCTGAGCAGCCCAGCTCATGAGTTTTCTTTTATATCCATGTAGAATGTGGATTATCCTAGGAGCTAGGGGTGATTTTGAGGTGCCAGTGTGTTCTTCAGTATGCTCAGAGCAGGAGATGAGATAAATATGAATAATTCTAAATATTAATAAATAGAAGTATTCATAATTATAATTGCTTTCCAGTTTGTTGTAGTATTGCCATTCTTATATTGTGGAGCCTTGAAGGAGCAAAATATTTCCTGTGTTTTTATGAGGCACAAAGATTGATGGGTAAATGCCTCTGTTAGATGGCAACTACAGGAATTTGATCATTATCAAGAATGGAACTTGTATCTTAGAGCTGCCCATCTCTGCAGGGTTTTTGCACAAATATTTCACTGAAATGAAGTGCAAATTTGGGAGAAAGAGTTCAGCGCCTTTATTCGTGCTCAGTAAAACAAAATGCACGAGAAAAGCATCTTTGATGAGATTTAGGAGGCTCTTGTTCATGTCCACACTGATCTGAACAGCTCCAGAGCTGTGAGAACCTACTGCAGGCAGAAACTGGGAGCACAGCTAGGAATGAAAGCTGATTCACAATTAAATAAGTGAGGAAAACCAAAACAAAACCCAAAAGCAATGATATTCCTCAGTTTCAGAGAAGCCAAACTGAACACAAAGGCTTGAACCATACCAGTAAATCAGAGTGCTGTAATTTGGGCACAGGTGCAGGAAGTGGAGCGTTCAATGGATAAATTCTTAGAATTGTCCCTGCTCCACTTTTAGCTCAGCCAATTAAGAGCCATTCAATCACTTCCCAGAAATATTTTGGGAGCCAGCATTGGCCATGGACCATTTGCAAGAGGTCATTTCCCAGTCGCCACCCAGTGTGGACAAGTGAGTTTGGTAATGGGAGTGGGACAAGCATGGCCAGAGCAAGAGTCCTGGTGCTCCCCAGTTTATTGGGAGAGCTGAAATACAATCAGCTGAAATAGAATTTTTTTTTAAAGTTTCTTCCTCCCTACAGAGCAAGATGATCTGTGCCTAATGTCCCACTCATAGATTTTTAGCCCTAAAAGATCAGTGATTTATAATGTGCAGGTCTTTGTAAGAAAGCTTGTGGCACACAAGGAAAGAATTGTATATTTGGTAAAGCAAAAGTTGGAATATTATGAAAAGAAAAATCTGTATAGGTCATTTTAGTCTGTGTTGTCTGTTCAGTTGGCTGCCATGTAAACAAATAAAAGAACACATTAAATAAAGCCCAAAATCTTTTAAAATACTCCTGAATTTTTTCTAACCCCTGGGTAAAGCACAAGTTATTGGAGCTTGTGGCGTGACGGCAAAATTCTTTATTTACACATCTGTCCTGAGCAGTTGTTAATAAAATACTTCTATATGATAAAGACAACACTGAAAAATAATTCGAAATTTTTATTGTCCTACTGTCTGTTCCAAGACCTACAGACATCTAACATTGTAACTCACCTGTAAAGAATACATTACAATTTGTTTGCTCTGAAAATTCCTCCCAGCTGAAGTGAAAGCGCAGAGGGCAAACAAAGTTCTGAACTGTGTGCACAAGGTGTGAGAGAAGGGCTTAGAGCTGGGATTAATTCATGGTTCTGATCCTTCAGGGGTCAGTGCAGTCTGATCTCTGCTCACCATCACACCCACTGATTTGCCCCAAATTGTATCAACAAACAAACCATGGAATTTTAACTTTGTTGTAATTAAATAGCACAGAAGTGAAAAATCTAAAAGATGAATGTGTATTTTAAGACCTGAAAAGCTGAGAGATAAAATATTTGACAGTGTGGCCACTATTTTAAACTTACAAGTCTTCTAAAAGTTGAGAGATGTTTGAACTGTTAAATCCTTCCAGCTGTGTGATCAGTGATTCAATTCAAGAAGCAAAAATTTTCACGTTTTGTTGAGACTTAAAAAAGAAACATCAAGAAACTTTTATAGGTAATTAAACAGGTGGAGCGTTCAGGAAGAAATATAGAATAAGTTATAAGATATTTCAAAAGAATGAGACACTAGCTTCCTAATAAAAATAGTGCAATTCAGAGACCCAAAGCACAATTTCAGATGAAAATTTTAGTATTTTAACTTCAAATAATTGACTGGGAACCTCAAACAGCATAAAGAGGAAGAAGCTCTGTTTACCTTTTTAAGGACATTATCTTGAATATGGGAAACTAGAGATGGGGGAAAGTATTTATTTATATAGGAAAAATACCCCAGGACTCCTCGATCCCTTTTGTTATTCTTAATTAAAGAGTAATTTTTAAAGGAATTTTTTAAAAACAGAACAGTGTCATTTTTAATCCACCTCAATCTGGCTAAACTGAAAGAGGGTGGATTCAGGTTGGATATTAGAGAGAAATTCATAATTGTGAGGGTGGAGAGGCCCTGGCACAGGGTGCCCAGAGAAGCTGTGGCTGCCCCTGGATCCCTGCAAGTGTCCACCTTGGGAAATTTTAGCTAAAATGGGGATTAAACCATAAAAATGGTTTAATCTGGCATCTGGTGTGTTAATATAAAATCAAAATTTTCAAACTTAAATGGTTTGTAATAAAACTAAGAGTAACACAGAAAGACAAATAAAGGAAATAATGTGGGAATTATTGTGGCTGTTAAAAAGTATTGCTTTGTCCTTATACAAACAGTTCTTTGAACAGTAGAACCAATTCACTTAGTTTCCTATGGATATGTCTTTTTGGAATGATTCATTTGGATTTTCTGGTATTTTTAACAAATTGAGCTCAACCTGTTGCTCTTTCAGTGGTGACTCTAACAATGATTTCAGCCCTTTGTGTTAAAACTCCTCTGAGAAAAGCCAAGGCTATCCAGAGCCCTTGGGATGAAGAGAAAGAGTCCCCAGCAAAGACACGACAGGAAACAGTGACTGTTATAAGCTTTGTTTCTTTACAATTGCATGATCAACTGAAAAATTATTTTTTAATGAGCATTATATGAATCAATCTGTTAAACAAATATTGATGTTTTATAAACAAATATTGATGTTTTATAATGTGTTCCAAAATGTGAAGTATTCCGCATACCTTTGGGGATGTGCTGGCCAACTTCTGGAGCACTGAAATGTGGGACTTCTTAAAATTCCTCATTTCAGAATGAGGTTGTATCTTAGTTCCTACAGGGAACTGGAAGCACCAGAAATCCCACAGGGAAATGGGTTCCCTTTTGGTAAATTAATCATGGCTTCAGAGCAGAAGGCCCAGAAAGGCATTTAAATATTTCCAGTTTAGTCCCAACTACTTAGTCCATTTATTGAATTTCCTTCCTCTGTATTTGAACCACCTGCTGTTATTCAAAAATTGTTTCAAATCATCAATTCATAGAGCCTGAAACTTTTCCAAGAGAATAAAAAAGCAGTTTGTGGCCTCTGGGAGAGTAAATTCCAGGGTTAATTTATAACTAAAGCAAATGTATCTATAAAAAGAAGAAAAGCTCCATAAGAAATATGTTAACAAATGACAAGAAAAAAGAGGTTTGATAAAAGATATCAGAACTTGTTTGGCACCAGTGATTTTATGACTGAGGAATTCAATTATAGGTGTGTTGGGAGTACCAAATCACAATTCTTTAAATTACTAATGGGAGACAAAGCTCTTTATCATGGCCTGAATGTATTCACATGAAATGTTCAGTCCTGCCCTCTGTAAATAAACTTTCAGTGCTTACACTATGCATCTGCACTGGCTGTGTGTCACCACAGTAAAACAGATACTCAATGTCTGTTGAATCACTCTTCAAACACTGCTGATACCCTGCCGTATTAGAAATGATGTTATCCATTCCATTCCTTCCCGTAAGTTTGGAGTGTTCAGCTGGTCGTTTTCCCCTCCTGTATTATTCCCATTTTCTGGAGTCGTGGTGGATTTATTGGCAGGAAAGTTCAGTCTGTGTGACATCAGAGTGCTCCCCAGCGATAGGCACTAAACGCTATCAGTGGGGATTTGTTTATTCTCTTGTTGGCTACATAAGTGTCGTGGACTGGTGATGCAGATAATGACTTTATGCTTGCCCAGGAGACACAGATTAGGCTGGGATCAATTGCAGATTAACTCTGCCCAGAGCCTAACACCATGTCAAGGCTGTCTGCTACCTGCTGTTGGAGCAGTAAAGCCATATCTCTTGTCAGCCTTTGAAAGAGGAAGGGCTGCTGCTGGAAATGCAAATTTCCCTGGTGGGGGGATCCCCGTGCCAACAGCTGGGGCAGGGAAATGGAAAGGACTGGCTCTGAGTGCGTGGCTGAGTTACAGCAGGCTGAGCTTCGCTCCTGGAGAGCCGCAGACAAGGAAACTCGTAAAGTCGGCGGCGCTGAGTTAAGAGTCCTTTGAATCTTTGTATGGTTTGGTTGGCCGTGTCATTGCCATGACCTTCAAACACTCTCACTTTACTGGGGCATCGTTGTGGGAATGTTCTGTGCACAGTGCCCACCCCAACTACTAAGTCACACTATTTATAGGAAAAGTTACACAAAAAGTCATTCACTTTATTTCATCAGCACTTCCTTTTCCTCCTCTGGTACCTGTAGATGAGCAAAAATGTTGGTTGCGCAGCAAAGGTTTAATGTGTAAAACTTTCACCCTGAATATACAAAAAGCAAAATATTTAATTCTTTTATTCTTTAATTCTTTTATTAACCAATGGATTTCACTTTTAGTGAGAAAATCATTCTTTCCCAAATAAAAACTTATTACAAATACTAATACTAATACTAATTAGTTATTACTAACACTAATACTTATTACTAATACTTACTAATACTAATTACTTATTAATAAAAACTTATTCATTTTTGCCATCTTGACCATTTGAAAACTTTAAAATATAAGAATCGTTCAGCTTCTAATTATTTAACCAATTCTTTTTGTTGGTTTCATTGACATAGAGGCATAAAGACTGAGAAGTGTTGGAGTATCCCTGTCTTAAACTATTAAAAATGTTAATATATGTAAGTATTTAACCACTGTGATTGGCAGCTGTTAATCATGCCATAGCACTAATTTTTGAGAATCGATTTTTCAACCTCCTGCTCTTAGATCAGCTTAATGAAATCCCAGGAAAAATTACACCAACATGACAAGCATGGAAGTGCTGAAATGTGTGAATTTGTGAGACAAAATCTCTATTTGAGGAAGAAAAAGCAGTGCCGTAGAGGCAGTAATTCCACAAAGGAATAGGAATGTATCCCAGAAATAAGTTGTTATCTCGCAGCCAGTGCTGCCCTGGTGCTCCGAATGCAAAAGTCCACAGGCCCTAAAACTCCTCACAATTTACTCTCAGATGACACTGGGGAAAAAAAATAAAAGGTGAAAGATTCAGGGAAATACCTTTGCTATGTTGCTGGGGTTTTTTTGGTTAACTTCCCTCTCAGGCTCTAGGAATGCACTGGATGTCTGTCAAGCCCACAGAGTTGTCCGTGCTGCAGAAATGTATGAAAGTTGTCTCTATACAGAGCTGCCATCGCTCTTTTCCTTATCTGTGAAGGAAGCACAGCAACTCCCACTGGGGAAATTTCATCTTAACTTGATCTTAAAATAAAAAAATCAAGGGAAAGGTCATATCCTAATAAGCTGTGCAAATCTAAATTCCCAGGGAGCTTCAAAATGACATTGTATGACTAGGGCATTAACAATTTTCCAGCATGTATTTTTGAACTGCTTACAATAGTGGTTTTAACATCCCAGAACAAATAGTAAAAGCAAGATACAACTGGCAAGATCCAAGATCCGGCTGAGTGCTGTGATTCACAGCACATGGCCCATTGATAATCCAGGGGAGCTGACAAACAGAATGGAATTGGCAACTTTCTCCGCTTTCATTGAGATGTAAATCTTGGGAGGAAGCTCTTTATATATAAGATGATGTATTATTGGCATCTCAGGATCAATAGTTTGCACTTTTTCCCCAATCTCAGATTGTAGAGCAGTGATCTCCTCAGAGTGTCTGCGGAAGGAGGAGGTTCTGTTTGGTGCCTGCATGGTCAGTATGTCTGTGTAGGTGGAGATTTTGGGTTTGTTATGGCCAGCTATTGACCAAGAGGTCCAGCATTCCTGTTCAAAACAAATGGATCATTGCCATTGCTGTCCTGCAAAAGGTAAATTAAGTGAACTGATGGCAATTTTACAGCCAGTTTCAAAGGAGCCAGTATTTGTCTCCAAATTATCATCTGACTCTTAGCATATATATATAGAGCTGTAAGGAGTAATCCATAGTTCCAAAATGAACCAAGTCCAGTACCAGATTACATCTGAAATAGTTCAGGATTCGACTGAGACCATTGTCTGATTGATTTAGTTTTGCACACCGTGCCACAGAGGTTTTAGCAGCCCATCCTTTGTGTTGGAAAGGTGTGCCATCAGATTAGCAATGACTTCTTAGAGTCCAGTGAAAACCAGCCTGCTTTACAAATAATCTGGAGTTCAGCCTTTTTTGTGATGCTGTACTGAGATCAAACCCAGGCTCTAAATTCAGAAGTTCAGCCAGTTTGGGTGGGTGTAATGGAATTAGATCATAGCTGTACTTATTTCCATCCTGGTCATACCCCTCTACGCCAAGAATATCCTGGTTGGTGAAGGGTCAGCTAAGATGCTGCACAATAATTCCTTAGTTTGTACAGAGTATGGTGATAAGGTTTAAACCAGATGCTCACACCTTTGTCATGCGAAGGACAGGAAGGGGAGGGTGTGGGAAGCACTCAGCTGCTGAAGACTCCTCATGATCTTGTGGATTAGAGGTGATTCCAAAGGTTTCAGGGGGAGTTTTGCATCAGGAGTGTCTAATCCTGATATTCAGTGCTATATTGCCCTACACTGCACTGGATGGAATCCAGATGTCCCTTCAGAATTTCTTTGTGCTGATACTCTCAGAGTATCATTTATTTAAATAAAATACTCTGAGTATTTTAATATGATTCATTTTAAATTCAGCTGATTTTTTAGAGAGATCAACCATCAGCATACAGATATTTGCAGCTGCTGCTATTTGTTTAACAATTAAAAGAAATGAGAACGGTGAAAAGTGCCAGTAGCTCACCCTCAGTCTGCATCAGAGCCACATGTTTAGCTGTTCACACGCCAGCTTGAGGGGTTACAAAAAGTCACAACTATGACTTTTAGTTCCTCACACAAAACTTGCTTGCCTAGAAAAGGAATATCCTTAAAAGAAAAATGTGTATGGCAGTAATAATTTCTGGCAAGTTTACCTGTTGGTAGCCTGGCCCAATTGAAGATAAAATGCTGATTTAAAAGTAAACTAGTCAAGTTATCAAGAATCCCAGAGTCTATGGTCAAAATTGCAGTGTTTGATTTGTGGTTTGTATGTGAAAATGACACTTGTATTTAGATTAAAGAAATATTGTTACACATCATCATTCAAAATAGCACTTCTCAGAAAGTTAATTAATATATTTTTCAGTATGATAACTTATTCCATGAATGTTGTAGAAAAATAAGAGCAAGATATTAGCTATCAATATTATCAATTAGTATTTAACTGTACATTCTTGGCTTGAATTGTGGTGTATTCTTGTATTTACCACAACATGAAAATGAGAGATTTGCTGTCAGCTGCCCTCTTAGATTACTTGCAGAAGAAATTCTTACAGCATTTTAAATATAGAAAAAACCAAGACGATGACAGGAACACATGACAGAGAAGGGAACTGAAATTTTCTCAATATCTTTCTTCCCCTCTTTTTAATGCTGTTAAATTTTAACATAGCTGCTTCGCTTGTACCACTATTGTTAATGTTGCATAACCCTATAATTATTAATCTTTCTGAAACACTGTAAGAACTTGATTATACACTTTCCTCCTCAAGTGAAAGCAGCAAATGCTGTCAAAGACAGGAATGGGATAGCAGTCAGATTTTTAATGAAAGCAGGTGACTTTCCATGAACTGGGATCTTTATGGACAGTTTTCATCTCATATACAGAATTTTAGATCATTCCAAATCCATAGGAACAGAGGTGACTGAGATTTTCTGCCCTAAAACTGATAGACACCCCACTCTCGCCACAGTCCTTGTGTGAAAAATACCAAGTGCAGAGTCTTTGCTGATTTAGTCAGAATCTTTCCTGATTTAGTCAAGCATTGGTAGATTCTTCACGGCTGGAAAGAAATCTACAGAAATGACTGGTTAGGATTAGCTGTTAAAAATAGCCTAATTATGAAATTATACATAAATAGCTTTCTCCTAAATAGTTCTTAGCCGTGGATCCTCTGCTTTCTGGTTGTGTCCTCAAATGATGTCACTTTAACTCTTGAACATTTCTGGCCAAAAATAGCAGGGCCATTTGCCACCTTCCTTAGGCGGAACGATTGGTGTGGTGACACAGACCCTGTGGGTGTCCCAGCGTGGGACAAGGGCTGCCGCTGGCCGTGTGCTCACACTCTGGGTTGAAGATCACCAATGTTACAGACAGAAGAATAACATCACACACAGTTTTTAAAATGTTCTGTTTATTGCAGAGGCAAAGAACAGTAGCAAAGCCAATCTGTTTATTGGCAGACACAGAGGTTTGTTTGAATACAAACAGACCCTGCTTTTGGGGTGGGTGCCACTTCCAGCAGTGACAGGCAGCTCACAAGTGTGAAATCATTTTCCACACCTTGGCAGGTAAAAATACTTATTCCTTCATGGGCAAAGTAAGGCAATTTCTATGGGGGAATTGGAAAAAGTTCTACTTTAAAATAGAAAGGCTGCTGAAAGTAGGACCAAGTCATATCAGACATATTCTTAGGATATTAATAACATAGAGAAAGAATAACCCAACAGAAAATAAGATCAAAGAAGTTTCTACCTTTTCGTTTTCAGACACATTATAAAATCCCAACCATGCCAGATATCTTATTAGAAAATACAGTAGGTTTACGAAACTGTAACAAAATCAGAACTTTGTAGAATTTCACATTAATGTATCATTATGCAGGTTACATTTAAGTTCTTTTTGAAGTGCATTAATGATTTTGAAATGAAATAAAAGATGAAATCGTGTTCTTTCCCCACAAATATTTTGTCTTTTTTATTGTTATAAAAGGGCTGCAGGGGGAATATTCATCTTTTAGTTCAGGTTCAGACAGCACTTACCCATTATATTTTCAGTAAGTTACTTCTGTGTTCTTCAGAGAAAGGTATCTTGGGGTTTTTCCCCCTGGAAAAGTACATTTGGAAAAGAAATATTTCCATCAAATTCTGTGCTGTCTGATGGGAGAGCCTTTTCTCAGCAAAGTGTGAGGGGTGGGTGGCAGGAGGATTCAGTAACTTCGTTTAAGAGCTGAGCAAATCCCCTTCTTTAATTATCACCTAATCTAGTGCTGATAATTCCTTCTCTGAGTCCTGTATTGTGGTATTTTCTTTTTGAGTGGTAGAGGGAATTTATCAGTATGAGATGGTAGGAATGAAAATGACATCATTGAAAATAGTTTGATTTGCCCAATGCAGGAAGTGACATCCAGCACTACTTAAGAGTGTTAGGGAAGCTGTTGGCCCATAAACTTACAAAGTTAACCCAGTTTATTTAGTTCAGAACTCAAGAAAATACAGTTCTGCTCTGAGACTTTCTGGTATTATTATTTCACAGTAACTCTAATTCTGGGTGCTGGGTCTGAGGCTGTTTGGTTTTTTTTTTTCCTCTGTTCAGTAGTTACTATAGTTTTAAGTATCAACGTGCACAATGTTTTTCTGAAGTATATAAGACAGAAAAATCCTAACAAAAATCTTGCATGTTTTATTAAAAGTAAAAAACACAGTAACACAAAAGGAGATACGTTGGTGCTAACTTAATGCTGAGATTTATAGTGGATGCTGTAGTATTCTTTTCCTCAGTTTGCTATTATTTAGGCTTTAAAATTAATATTTTTTACCTGGCTCTTATGATAAATAGTTCTCACTGCTACCTTTTCTTCAGAAAGTTTCCACCTCTTTTTCTTCTGGAATAAAATACCGAGCACAATGTTATATAATTTTATTTCATGCTGATCCCAAAAAAAGCAGAATGGGGAAGATTCTCTTGAAGCCTGTAGCCCAATAGGATAATCAGAAGTGAACCCGTTCAAGGTAACTTAAATACAGAGCACAACTGCACGTTAATTTCCTGGTGTTCATTAAATACTCGTCAGGGTGTTGCAATTGCAGTTACAACAGCTCAGCCTGCCTGTGCCCTGAGCCCACGCTCCCCATGGAGGCAGCCTGAAGTCACCTTGACAGGGCGCTTTGAAAGCTCCCCGGAAAAATTAATATTTAGAAAGATGGAGCACATGAGAGGCAAAGAACATTGATCTAAATGTCTGATAAGTACCCGACACTATTGAGAACAATCATGATTGGATCACATGTAAAAACATGTCAACATGTTTTAGCTGGGAATTTTTTGGAGGGTCAAAAGTACAAGAGTCAGGTGACAAGGAATTGCTCTGTTGCTGAAAAGTGGCTGAGCAGGTTGGATGCTTTGCAGTTCATACAGTTGGGAAGGTTAATTTTTTTTTTCTGCTAATTTAAAAGATGAAAGAGATACATTTGTGCAACAGATGATAGGTGTACAAAAGTTCATGTGTCTTTATTTTTCAGTTATTTAGTTGGGTGCACTCAGGGTAGGGTAGAAAGTCTGCTGTATGATATAATCAAATTGGGGGGCACATTTTGCTTTGCCTGGTGTTTATCTCGTCACAGTAATGTCAGAGTGTCACCTCTGCTTCCCCTCCAAGCTTGGGAAGGTCTGGTAGGAAAATTTCAGCACCCAATGAAAATGCCCTTCAGTAACTGTGTGTAAATAACTGCATTCCCCACAAAATCTGAAGAATTTGGGGGGCAGCTAAGAGAGGAGAATGGTAAATGTTCAGCCCTCTTTGGTACTATTGATCTGCTTTCTGATGCTTTAGTGTGTTTGAATTATTTCTGCATCCAGAGTTAGTGGCTGTACATGCATATAGAGCGTTATCTTATACTGACATGGATCAGGAATGATGTATATTTCTATACAGAAAAGTGTATTTGCTGTGACACTGAGAGCTCTCTGAACTTAATGCAGAAATAGTGCTCAGCATGTTTACGTTCATGAATGAGTTTTGCAACATGGTGCTTTTTCACTTTTACAACTTGGGGGTTGTCCAACAGATTAAAATATTTTGCCAAAAAGCAGCGCTCAGTCAAATCATGTGGGCCCTACATCCAGTCTTGCTGTATTCAAATACATACTACATTTTTAGTGTTTGGAAGATGACAGCTTTGTGATGGAAACAGCTCATCCCAACAGGAGAGAAGCTTTTTTATGGATTATTTGCAGTGTGTTTGACTGCCAGGAAAAACTTTAAAAGTGGGATTTAATTCAAGGAATGAGTGTAAATTCGTATGGCGTTTTTTCCTCCTCCTCCTCTTCCTGTGGGAGTATTCAGTATTCTGCCATGGCAGGGAATTACATTTAGGATATTAATGAGTGTATTTTACCCTAGTCCAGTTGTGTGCCTTATTAGCTCATCTCTTGGAAACAATACTGAAGTTTACTGTCTTGCGAACATTAAAAAGCACTGACATGACAGAGTTGGAGGAAAGAAAAAAATCCCAGGCTTCTTACCAACAGTATTCTGCATCCCTAAATTCCCTACTATGACCATGTGGTTTGAGAAAACTTGATGTCGTTATTTAAGTATTAATATTACAAAAATTCTGCAGTGTTAGAATAAAATTTATTGCACCTATGATGTTTTAGAAGAAATAGATTAACTGGATACCGTGCACATAATATCTAACATTTCCTATTAAAGTTATTAACATTTCAAAAAGAAATACTAACTTTGTATTCTGATCTGAATTCCATAATGGAGCACAACTGTTCTAAAACTTCCTACTAAATTGATACCTCGGTTGTTAATTACTGGCTAAGCACCATTTCCAAAGAATGGAGTCTGTTATTAATATATTCAAATACATTAAGGGACACGATGATAATGCCCTAAAGAAGGCAGAGAAGCAGTGGAGCAGAAGGTTGGCGTGGAAATAGCTGTGGTGCTTACATGTTTCTGTGTGCTCTGCCCCTCTACCTGCTGAAATCCTGGATAATCTCACCCAGGCCTAGGGAAACACAGAGGAACTGGCAGATTTCCCTATAACACACCATGTGTGAACACACTATAAACTCACTCTGGTTTTGTGCTGTACTGGAGGCTTCAGACAGAGCTGTTTCCTGTTGAAACACCCATCAGGCTCCTGCTTAACAGTGCCACTGGAGCTTCGTGGTGCTGGGAGTTTATTCTGTTAAGTCTGGGCACAGCATTGGCACTGCAACAGTCATTTTACACAGGAAACAGGGCATTTTATGATACCTTCATTTCTTACAGATCTGTATTACGACGTACATTGATTTATCTGCCTGTATAGATGTGTACAAGACGTAATTTAACAATATATCTTGGCTAAAGAAGTCCTTTCTCAGCCAGGAACTGAGTTTTTAAAAGTGCTTAACTTTAGGCAGGTGTTTCAATGCCATTAGCACTAATGCAATATTCAAAATTAGTGTTTTGCTCAACTGTGGCCCAACCACTGAATTTCTATGGAAGCTGGAAAACTTTGTATTGACTTTAAAGCAAGTTTGACACCTGAAATCAGAGTCACAAGCTGTGCAGATGAAACTTCTGAATGGGTCATTTGCTCTTAAAATACTTTTAATGGCAATTACGGTATTTTTGAATTATATGAATGTCTTGTGATTGGGAAAACTTCCGCTAGACCCAGTAATACAAAGCCTGCCCAGTACAAATAAATGCCAATTATTAAAGTGTGTTGAGAGTTGGAGCCAAGCATAGTCCCAAGAACATTAACACTCTTATCAACTGAATTGTGTGGTGTTGTTCCCGTTGACAAAGCTCTGCTATCTAGTGTCCCACACCGCATTTTTGGGGATATTTTAGAGTCGATGACTTCCTTCAGTCTCAGGAGGCACCTCCATGGCTGGAGCAGACCTTCCCCTCAGCTGTTTGCCAAAGGGGGCAAAGGGCTCTCCCAAGAACTCAGCTCTGGCTGATTACAAAATCCAATGTGATTCATTGCCTGTCTATCAGGATCCTATTTTAAATCACAATGATTCATAGAGAGCAACGCCCACATTTTATATAATGAGGTAGTTTTACAATACTGCCAGCACAAGTCAGGGACATGCTGTTTGTTTCTGCTTCCCTCAAATCCCTCAAAACCAACAGGAGCCACGTTTCAGTTCCACTTTGTAAATGCCAAGTCGTGGTCTTTGCCCACTAGAATTCTACAGAGGTTTATTCTGATTTTATATTACCAGATGATACCTTATTTTCCACATTTTTTTGCTTCTGGAGGTGATTTTTTTTTTTTGTTTAAAGAAATGAAATAACAATCATTTCTATTTCAAAGAGTGGGAGGGATTTTTGAGGCATTTTCAAACAAAAGGCATTGGAAGAGAAGTCTTTCATCAGGGTTACTTTTAGTTTCAGTACCTGGTGCCTCACACAGCATGACTGCAGCTGCCTGGAACTAGGAAAGTGCAGTTTTTCTCCTCATAGATTTCTAAGAACTGTTTGAGGATCCTTTCCCACAAACACTGAATCTGACTTTACAGAGCAGAAGGGATCTCCTCAGCTCAGTGTTCTGCCAGTGCAGTGACTGCAGTAGAACTCTTTTATTCCTTTTGTCGCCAGACTTTTACCATCAGGAGTGGTAAATCGCCATGATTTTGAAGTGCTGTTCCTTGTAAATCTGAACTATCTGTCTGAGTGCTTTTCAGATTTATAAATCAGTATTTCTTACACAGAAATTTCCCATTGTCCAATATTCTTAATTTCTATTTAAGCTACTTGAGCACAGCCTTGCAATCAGTTTATTTTCTACCCTGGAATAACCTGAAGTTTCCTGGATATCTGTCCAGTATCAGAATGCAACAAACCCTACATTAACAAATTAAAATAGGATGGTAGGATTTGTAGCATATCTGAGTAGCCTGTGGCACTTTTGAACTTGTTTCTCATTTGCAATTATATTTACAAGGGTTTCTGTTGCTGCAAGGGTATAAAATGCTGCTATTTCAAATAACCCAGGCCATTTTGTGTGAATTCTGTAGAACAGAAAATACATTTAACACTAAACAGCTCTATTATTCCCTGAATGGGCTTTTTCTCCTTGTTCCTATTAACAACTGCCTCTTAAACATTGTGGTAAATTTTATGGACTGTGCTTTTAGTGAACACAGCTTGTAGTTATAATTCAGCCATAGGAATAAAATACATTTCCTACTGATTTATGAGTTGCTTTTTTTCGGCCTTTCCAAGTGTTTGGATTTATACAGTTTCTCCTGGTGTTTTACTGAGCAGCCTTGCTGAGAGGATGGATGGGTTGCCTCCCCCCTTACCTTTGATTTGGCTTTTTGAAGGATGTGGCTGTCCCTGGGCTCTGCAGCCCTCGCACACTGGGGGTTCTGGATCACCACTGGATCACCAGTGGGATTTCTGATCCATCCAGCCTTCAGCACTGGTCAGACTGGGAGAAGGGACAGAAATGTGCAGCTCCCAGCAGCGTTTGGAGGTGTTTCTGGGAGCACCTGGTGTGTGCTCCCACCTTTAACATTGCACTCAGCCCCAGGTTGCTGCTTTTCCTTTTGCTCTCAGAATTCAGGCTCAGTGCTGGTTCTGCAGGTTGGGACAGTGGGTGGAAGAGGAGCTTTTCCTCAGCTCCTACCCCTCCTACTCGGTGATTAACCCTTGAGGTGAGCACTGCTGGGACAGCCCCTCTCCTCTGCTGTAGGCTGAAAAATCCATCCACAACCACACCACTTGTATTGTACAGAATATTTATTCCATTCTTTCCAAAGTATATTCTCTATATGGCATCTTTCTGGTGCCTTTCCTAGTGGACATGTTAAATTGGCCCATTTTTAGGTGGCTTCAGAGCTGAATCTGAGGAACAGAGATAAAATATCGTCTCTTGTCTTGATGTGCTTGGAGTCAGCAGTGCTTTTAAAGTCATCTGTGTTAAAAGATGCCATGATCAGTAATTTGTGAACTCATCTTTTCACTAAGTCACTTTTATTATGGTACTGATTTTGAAACTCAACATTTCCTAGAGGCAGTGGGTATTTCCTTTGTGTTCACAGCTATTTAGTTTAGAGTTCTCTAATTGAAACACATCCATTAAAATGTGGTTCTCTTGTTCTGCAGTGAGCTCAGTTTTCATTCCTGTAAATGTTTTTGCTAAATTCATGCTTGAAAAGAAAGTTCCCGGGTGTAGTGAGGCAGTGGTGCCCAGGAGTGTGCCTGGCTCGGGGTGGCTGCAGAGGTGCTCTTGTCCCTCCCCAACCCACAGTCCCACAGCTGCTGAAAGGCAACGGAGGCTTCAAAAACCCTCAGAATTTACAATGAAACATTTATCAGTACTTATCTATCAGCTGCCTGGACCCTTTGCCCACATCCATAGTGGTTTCTAATGTGTAATTTGTTTGGAAAAGGACTGCTTTGGGTAATTGATTTAACCTTACGAGTATACTGCTGTTCAGTGTGTTTGTTCAGCGTCACATCAGTGAAACATTTTCTGCCCTGAATTCTAACAATGTTTGGAGCATGGGCAAAAATAAAAAGAAAAATAATCTCTATATCTTTCCTTTTAAATAATAAAAATTCTGTAATGGAGTTTTTAAAGCAAGACTTTGTAGTTTTGGTGCTGTTACTTTGCTTTTCCCGCTGCAGTTGGCAGAGTGCTGATTTGGTCAAACACAGAATTGGGGACATCAGCCACCGAGGCTCTTTTTACGTCCTTTTTTTGCTTGTTTATTTGTTTAGGAGCATCACTGGCTGTGCCAGCGGAGTTCTTGGAAAGAGGTTTTTTTTTAGTTACGTTGTGCTCCCTCTGCTGACTCTGCAGCAACAGGACACAGAGAGGTTCAGGTCCTGTGCCGGGAAATGGGGGAGATTGGGAATCTGCTGGCCAGGAATGTGTGAAACAACAATGGGCAACAGCTTTTAGTCATTGTTTGACATACAGAGAAATTCACCTGCTTTGGTTTATTCAAAACAAAATTATCTCCATTTTATACAAATGTTGTCTATCAGATAAAGTCTGTGGTAACAACAGCTACTATTAGTGAGAAAAATATAATTTTCATTATTGAAGAAGGCATGTAATAAAGAGTTAAAGCTTAGAGTTCCATTGTACTCAGGCATAACCAGGAATATTAAAAATCTGTAGAGTAATAGCACACATGGTGAAGAGTGGTGTTTTATTGATAAGATAAAGATAAAGATAAGATATTTTATTGATAGAGAATGGAGGGTAGGGGATGAAGATAACGTTTTTTCACTGGACAAACAGAGAACTGAGACAAAAGTCCGATTTTTAAAAGCAAATGCATAAATATGTGACTTTCTCTAAATAACCCGGAGTTCAATGCACAGGACAAGGGGATACCATTCTTCCCAGTCTGACCAGAACTGGAGCTCAGCTCCACCTTGCCGGGCCATCGGTGAATCCTCTCCAAAGGCAGTGGATCCCAAACCCTCTGCCTCCCAGCTGGGGACTCAGAGCAGCCCTGAGAAAATGCTGGCTTGAGCTGCTTGACTATTGCCACACAGAATTTCTGTGTCAGAGGCAAGGAGAGGACTGAGTTATTGGAAGGGCAATGCAACTGGGCTATCACAAGACTGCTCTCTTTTTATAGTCCTCCTGCAGCCTTCTCCTCTCCAAGATCAGTGAAGGTCTTTAACTCGGTGGATGTGGTGCCATCACTTAGGGGAGATGTGTTTTTGCAAGGCACACAGAAAATACTTTGTTGTTCTTCCAAACAGAGAAACAAATTGAATCTATGGGCATATGAACCTTCCCCTTCAGCATCTTTAAGTTTTTCCTAAAAGCTGAGAATGATTGTGTGATTTTAACTAACTTATGTAGGACATTATTTCACAGAGGGTCTGAGCTGCCTCAACTAAATTAACTGGCAACAGTCCCATTAAGTTCTGCAGGGCTTACATATGAGTTTACTTGACAAACTGACATTTGTACGTGAGAGGAAATTCAAATTATTTCATGAAATAAGGGGTTTTTTAAGAAGAAACCAAAACATTTAGATCATGTATCTATTTCTCCATATTTATACCTGTCCATGTCATGTCATTATAGCACTGCCTTGATTTTAATAATGTTTCAAAGCTGAGGGGCTTTATCTATTTCTTTTTTTCTTCTGATTTTCTGTAACTGCTGTGAGGTTGGGATGTTCTGGTTGCTTCATTAAATACCTGTAGGGTGATATTTTGGCAGTTTTGTCTGGAAAGAGCGTGTCTAGAATGCAGCATAACAGGCCCTTCAGGTTACCTGAGCACAGGTAGTGTTTATGGTAAAGAGCAGCTCGTGATCCAGGATGTTTTTCATACCATGGTCATCTGCTACGTTAGATTTTATGTCTCCCTAGCAGGGAAAATGCAGGGAATAACTGTCTTGGGAATTGGAAAGCAAATCAATTGTGGATGAAGTGATTGATGAGATGAGATTTCTCCCTATCAGCAGCAGAACCATCAAGGTTGCTGTCACTGTGGCTCCCAGTGGCACAAACCTGCAGCAGAGGAGTTCAGAGCCTCCCTTGGCTTCCTTGCCCAGAACACTGAGTATTCTGCAGGAGATTAAACAGAGCAAAGGCACTTCGAACAAGCAGCTCCACAGCTCAGTATTCAATGTTATCTCAGCAGCATTATCTCCTTCAGTCCTGCTCTTTTGGAGGATTAAATGTTAAAGCTCCTCCATCTCACTTTCTGAATAACATCTCTGCTGCTGTTCTGCACAGCTTTTTGCTGGCAGAGAAAGATTTTTGCACATGAGAATCTTCTAAATCAGATAAATACTTATATATCTATTACCTGGATGTCACACAAGATCTGTGAGTTTCATAGAAGCATTCTCTAGTCTGTTCATTGGACTTGTCCATTGGATTTTTTTTTAATCTTGGTTGTTGTTTTTTGGTGTCTTTAAAGCCACAAGAAGACTACAATTAGCTGGGTTTTCTTTTTTTTCCAGGGGGAAATATTGTCATTCTTCTATCCTGGGGAGGAAAAAAGACAAAGTACACGGCAAACACCAAGTAGAACTACATACAAAATAGAAGTATTTCTAAAATAACCTTTAATCATAGGAACAGTCTTCACATTTTTGTTTTCAATAATGCGAGAGTAAAAATAGCACAGAAGATGTTTCCTTCATTTTAGTATTTCTCATATAAATTCATCTGAAAATTGAAAGTCATTGTTTCTACTGTAATAGAAAAATTTGTTCAACTGAACAAGGTACCCATAATTTGCTTAAGTCATATGTGAAGATTTGAACTTTAAAACTGCCATGAAATGCTTTGTGCTTCATACCCCAAACCTGAGCAAACCTGGAAATTTTCATAATTCAGAAGTGGTTATGAACAGTATTACTCTGGAATCACTGATTCCTAGCTGGTTTGTATGAAGAAATGCTACATTGGGCAGCTTGGTATCCAGAAATAAAGAGGCACCAAAAGCTGACCTGTGATTATTTGACCTTAGATGTTCCTACAGTACAGAATCACTGACATCTTCAGGATCCCTTTAATAACCTTGAATTTGCTGGCATCTTTGCAAAACAACCGTTGATTGGTGTCTCCATACACCAGGTCACAGTGCTGCTTCTTCATTTTTGCCTAATCCAATCCAAAGTGTGCATCATAAAAGCCAAATATTTCAGTCCTTTTGTTATCATGAAGTGTAGTAAGAATCCTTTGCCCTGTCTTCACACAGACATGATAGGAAGGCATAGAAATACAATTCCCCCAGCAGGGAAAGCACAGAATTTGCTGTGTTTTTTACAGAACTGAGGAAAGCCGAGATGAGGTGGAAGCCACATGTTCTCCTGCACTTGGAGAATGTTACATCCTTCAGGAGGGATGGATTTAAGAAAAATCCTTACCTGGGAGGCCTCAGAGGCAAAGTCTGTCCCATCTGTGGTTCCAGGAAAATTTCTGTGTTCCTGAGTCCTGCTGGGTCCAGCCAGAATGAGGGTGGATGTTTCCATTCCTGTCACTTGTACAGAGCTAAAGCAATGTCAGTTCAGATTTACACTAAAGCCAAATTGCACTGTTTTCAGTGAAAGGAAAGCACTAAAAATGGACAGACCAACCTCTTACATTGAGTAAATCCCATCTACTTCAGGCATTTAACCAGGTGGGAACCTTTAGGAGAAGCCTTCAGATGTACACATGTGTGTGCATACAGGTCATCTCTAGGTACCTTTGGGGACATCCTAGATGAAATTGTAACAAACACAACAGAATGATTTTTAAAAGCTAAAAGTTGACGTTTTCTTTTGTAGAGGGACAATTTGGCAAAGCCTGAAGCTAAGAACTGGTATTAGGAGTCTTGGGATGTTAACCTCTGGAAGGGGTGGAGTTGATAGGCTTTTGACTAAGATTTGTAAATGGTTGCTGACTCCAGATTTTATTATATTACAGCGGAAATATGAGTAGGATAAAGCAGAATTACCTTGTGACCTGCAGTAGCTGATGGGTGCAGCCACAATTCCTTGGTTTTCTCTTTAGCTTAAACTTGGCATTTTTATCTCCTCTGTTCTCAGCATATAGAACATGTGTGTGATTTGGACAGACATACAGAACAAAACAGGTAGTAGGGAAAAAACAGCATGCATGGAACACAGTTCCTCATATTCAGTGATGGTTAGTATAACAGGTTACTTTCTAATTATTTCATTTTATTTTGCTTCTTCTAAAATGGAATCTAAACCATCTAAACTATCACAGTTCTAGGCCAGATAAACTTTGACCATGAAACCACTCTGGCGTTTTTGGTAGACTTTGCTGAAATGATTTGACTGTGCTGACTGGGAAAGAAGATTTCTGATAAGGAATTACTACAACCTCTTCAATTTTGGAGCTTGTGTGTAGCAAGCCAGACCTCTGGACTTACCTGCTTATCAGAGTCTTTCTAAGCTGTCAAATATTGTACATAGTGAAGTTCATGCACTCACTGTGTGTGTTGCACAGGAGTTTCACAGAAATGCTCATGTTATATATCATCAGCTTCTCCAGAACATCCCAGTCATGGACTGAGTGTGAAGGGAAATCCAGCTCAGCTGTAACTTCCTGTTCAGATCACAGGGGTTTGCAAACTGAGGCTTTTGAACTGAAAAGACAAAGTGATAAGGCCTCGAGATTGTGAGGATGTTTTTACTGAGGTTTGCTGGAGGATGCAGGGAAACTGTGAATTTTTCAGTGAGATCAGTGGTAGGGAGGTGTCTGTGCAAGGGCAGCTGGACTGTGGGTCCTCCTGCCCTGTGATGGCTTCCTGCACTTGTTTCTTGGCCACACAGTGACCTCGTGGGTGTCCTGAGTGTGTGAGTCCTGGGAATCCCTGGGATGGACCTGGGCTATGACTGGGAATGTGCCTGCAGCCATCCTTCCTCTGCTCCCTTGAGGCAGCACTGCACATAGAAAGTGCACATAACCCTCGATGTCACTTGCCTGAGGGAATACAAACCCATTTAAATGCTAAATATCTCTTGATTTTTAAATTTTTTTTTAAATATGAGTCTGGTAATTGCAAAAAATAGGCTCTTAATCAGGATTCTATTCTGGTTTATTGCTTTGTTTGGAAATCTGTTTTAAGAAGACAGTTCCCAGTGCTGGTGGCTGGGGATTTGCACTTCATGCTCACAGAAAAATACAGAGAATCAGAGAATCTCCTGTGTTGTAAGAGATCCACCAGGAAAATGGAGTCCAATCCTGTCCCTGCACAGACACCCCAACAATCCCACCCTGTCCCCAAGAGCATTGTCCAAATGCTCCTGGAGCTCTGGCAGCCTTGGGAATGTGCCCATTCCCTGGGGAGCCTGGGCAGTGCATGATTTGAACACTGGACTTGAAACTTGACCATTAGGAAGATAATCCACAACACCAAGGCACTCTGACAAGCTGTCAGGTACTTTCCCCAGAGAATTGTCACTTGTTGCAATTAGGAATCTTGTTGATTCCTTGTAGACAGATCTTAATTTCATTAAGGGTAATGTGAGGCTCTATCCCATCCAAGGGGATAGAGGTAGCTGGGGTGAGGTAGCACTTCTTTGTTCCCACTGCAGTGAGAATCTCTCAAATGTAAGAATTAAAAAGATACCTTGCAACCTTTATTATCAACATTCAAGACAGGAGAACTGAAGGGTTGTGCTGGGAGTCCTGAAAGGTGGAAGGATGATGGTGACATTCCCGCAGGAAGGCAGAGAGAAGTGTAACCATTCCTAGGCGCTGGCACTTTCATAGAGCTGATGGGGAGGACACTCACAGCTTCACTTACCTACAAAACACGGCATGAGCTTCAAATTCTGAAATTCTATTCCAATATCTTCATTTAGCAGCCGCGCTTTGGCTGTGTGACAGAGTAGTTTTGAGTCAAAGCAGATCAAATCTAAGTTTCTGTTATCTAGAGGTTAAAGGCCACTGACTTGATTGGGTCTGAAGTCCAAATGAAACAGCCAGAGTGATCAAGCTATTTTAGTTCTGTAACATCTCTTCTATTTTTAGGTTAGAATGTTCTTTTTATAAATCGTGGAAAATTAAACACAGACCCTGGTTATAAAATAATCTTTGCACTTGCTGTAACTTACAAACTTTTTCATAGTTGAACTATGTCTAAATCAAGGTTCAGCTATCTGTTAGGAGAGGACCTGGAAAAACATTTCATATCTCAATCTAAATTCACTCAATTTGCAGAAGATTTTTGCAGATCAAAGTTTCATATTTGTTTGCTATTTTCAAGATTTGCATAAATATATATGGAATTTGAAAAGTCATAACTTACATTTCCTTGATCCTTGGGGTTAAGGCTGGGATTAAACTTTTTGGCAAACTCATATGAGCAAAGTTTTCAAATATTTCTGGTTATTTGAAGGAAAACCACCCCCGTTTAGTACCAGCTACTTTGGATTTTTTTCTTAATATAAAAATCCTTGAGATTTTCGGGCACTTGGGAAGAATGATGATTAGAATTTGCAAAACTGAAAATTATTTGTTGAAGACTTCAAATTTTGTTCATAGGCATGCTATGGAGAGATGCAGTTAAAGTTTGCCTCTCAACCCTCTGGCCATGGGACACTTGGACCTCAGCTTGGGGCTGAACACACAGGAGATAACCAACTTCCTCTAAAATGTCTCTTTTCTGTTGCTGTTTGCAGGGATTACAATGGTTGACACAGAAATGCCGTTTTGGCCCATGAATTTTGGAATTAGCCCCGTGGATCTGTCAGCCATGGATGATCACACACATTCCTTTGACATCAAGCCCTTCACCACTGTTGACTTCTCCAGCATTTCCTCACCGCACTATGAAGATCTTCCTCTTGCCAGAGCTGACCAGTCAGGCCTGGATTACAAATATGATATCAAGCTCCAGGATTGCCAAAGTAAGCTTTTCATTTGTTGAAGTGTTTCCTTCGTGTCCATGTTCCCTTCATTCCTTAGAACATGTACTAGCAGCACATGGATTTAGGAGAATTCAGATCTCCTGTGTCCTTGCAGGGCAGTTAGAAAAGAGAGATTACCCACGCAGACTTCACCCTTCCAGAGCAGCAGCTGGAGTTTAGAAAGGGATCATAAAGTATCCAAAATTACATGAAACACATTTTATTAGACATGTGAACCCCTCCATTGTCTCCTATTCCTCTGCCTTGTGTGCAGCTTTTCCTCTGAAGCTCAATGAACACGATGCAAAATAAATACTCTGGCTGTTCAAGAATGCCCAGCATAGGTAGCATATTAATCATTAATACATGCAACTTTTAAATTCCAGCCTAAGAAACTGATGGAGTAGAAATAGTGGCTACATCTGAGTCACAACGTTGTTACAACTCTTATCACTGCTCCTGGATTATTTACTGGCTATGAAACATACTGTTCTTTCATCACTTACAGTGAAAAAATGACACTAAACTCTCCTTCTAAGAAAGGAAGTGACTTATTCCTAAATAGTTACTGCATTCCTGCTCAGAGTAGGAATGTGAGGTTGCTGTGCCTGGAACTCTTTTAAGGATCCACTTCTGCTGAGATCTGACATCACTTTTATTTGTAGTAATCTGTACAGGAACTCTTTCAAGGAATTCTTGCTGGGGAAATTGTGGTGTTTAATTTTGGTTGTACAGTGAAGCAGGTGCTGTGTATCTCTGCATGACTAAGGTAATACATGAATAGACATTTTTCCAGCTAGTAATTTATTTTTCTTTTGTTTAATTAGAAATGTTCCTAACACTTCAATACCAAGCAGTTATTCACGAGTGCAGTAGAGTTCAGGTGGGATAAATCCTCCTCATCTTTACTTAGATAATTTCTTCCTAGTTTATACAGGAATAAATCTTTCCAGTTTGTATAGCGTAGCCAATCTGGAAAAATGAAAATATTCCCTTTAGTTAATATTATGTCTGTTACATCACTCCTGATGTAGTGTAACAGTGTCAAATGTCCCAGCTCTCTTCTGAGATAAGTGAGGATTGATTTAAAGACATCATATTTACTTGTTTGAGCTTGTTCAATATTAAAAATTGCTCTCTCAATTAGAAACTTTCTGAAGAGAAAAACTATCTTAAACTGCCTACAAAGTTGAACAGTTTTCCCCAGGAGAGAGCTAAATTTCTTGAAATATCCAATATTATGCTATCCAATATATATATTATCCAGTAATCTATTATTCAATATATAGGTTTGTCGGACACTTAATTGCGGCGTTAAATACGTGTTATCCATGGTGGTATGGTGAAGAGACTTTATTGAAAAATTTAGGGTTCCTTAACTGTTTGTTATGAGTTTACATACTTGTGAGGCTCAACAAATGTGCTTAACCAACCACCACAGACCACGACAGGAACAGCATCAGCTGTAACCAACCACAGCCCCACAGTGTGAGCATTTATTAGTTCTCATCATTGTTTTACAATTCTGTAACTTGTTTTTCACTTCTGGTTTAACTGAGTCATTCCCAGAATGCTTTTCTAGTTAGCCAAAGTAACAGAAGTGAGCAAGGATTTCACAAGGGCAGCAAGGCACTCACTTTGCAAGGCCTTTCTGCTCCACAGTACTTAAATATTTTCTAGACTAGATTAGTCACTCCAGCCCATCTCCCTGCAGCAGTTCCCAACACCTTAAAGAAATACAACCAGACTGAGTAAAGCCCGAGTTCTCCACACATTAATTTTTAATATCCCTCTCATCAATCCATTCCATCCTGTAGAGCTGAGAGCTGGATCTGTAACACACTTTCTGCATCAGATTCTGCCCCTTCCAGCTTTCCCAGCCAGTGGAATGTAGCTTGCAGCTTCCATCCCTGTGCAGCCTTTGCCCTGGTTGTGCAGCAGACTTGGGAATCACATCCCAATTTCACCGCCATGCTTTGTGATTGTTCCTTGCTGCTTCTTCCCTGGATTTAATTGGAGTTTATCATGTCACTCTTCTCTACACCCAGGTGCCATCAAAATGGAGCCTCCCTCCCCCCCGTATTTCTCAGAAAAAGTTCAGCTGTACAACAAACCTCACGAAGAGTCTTCCAACTCGCTGATGGCCATCGAGTGCCGCGTGTGTGGGGACAAAGCCTCTGGCTTCCACTACGGGGTGCATGCCTGTGAGGGCTGCAAGGTAAGCTGCCACAAAGGCATTTTCCTGAAGAGCTGAAGTTATTTGCACCTGAATAATCTCTTGGTAAAATCACACATATGTGCTTTTTTAAAAACAAAATAAAGATTTAGGTCTTTATGCAAATTGTTCCGCCTGTACTTTATGACTTAATAAGCAGGAGTTTTTAAAAGTCTAGCTTGCTTTTTTCTTGTTGATGTTATTGATCTGTTCTGATTTTTCTGCATTTTTTCTCCTTTTGTCGATCATACAAGCATATTTCATTCCTGCTGTCTTGGAGGTCTTGTGCAGAATCTGAATTCTTAGGATGCAGCAAAAGCAAACTCAAGCCCAGCTCCAAAGCTCTGAGCAATTTAAAATTCCAGCTCTGTTATTCTGATTGATTCGACTTTCTTTACCCGGTTTACACATTTTAGGTGACTAAAAGAGTTCTAATGGTATTAAGAATGTGTTTTTCTGCTTTAAAACTCTACTGACTTTTTATGTCAGCAATATTTAGTGTTTATAACGCATAAAGGACAAATTAATTGTGTAAAAATGCAGTCCTCAAGAATGAGAGAAATGTCAGAGAAACAAATTATTAATAATTCACTGAGTTCAAAGAAAAATGTTAGAGTTTAATGTGAAATTCCCATCTTCTCCATTTTCAGCATCTTGAGGAAAATAACTAAAAAGAAAGAACCAAACAGAGCTTAAATAAAATTCTCAGCTATGAATTAGGAATGTACATAAAGCAATAAGTATGAAGTAGATTACTTAAATTGCAGTTAATTGTATAAATAAAAGTCAGCATTATGGTTTTACTGTTATTATTCCCTGTGAGGAAAAAAAATTTTTACAAGAAAGAAAGGGTAATAACTTTGGATAAACTTTATTAATTGATAATGACTGACCCAAAAAAAAGTCTTTAAACTGTAAAAAGAGAAATAACCCACAACCTTTTTCATTTACTAGAGATGGAACTGCTGTCAGCAGAATTGTTGGCTTGTTGTGGTTAAGAAAAAATTTTCTACATTGGTAGTGAACTTTAAATTTTGAAAATGTCATGTTGAGTTCATACCAAATTGTCCCAGGAGCAGTGGAACAAATGGAGCTTCACTTCCTTTGGAATTGTGCTCTGAGCTTACATCCCTACTGTCCTTTAAACCCCACGGACTCCCTAACGCTTTTTGAGGATTTTGCCCCTCTATCCAACTGAGTACAAAATGACTGATGAGACTAGGAGCAGCCAGGATGGTCCAGGAGCTTTGCTTCCTTTGGAAATCCATCTGATCCGGGTCAGGGTGAGGTGGAATGGATGGATGGATGGATGGATGGATGGATGGATGGATGGATGGATGGATGGATGGATGGATGGAGAAAAGACAAGATGGCACAGGCAGTTTCCTGCATCCTTTTCCATGTTTTTCTCTTTCCTCCAGGGCTTTTTTCGAAGAACGATCAGGTTAAAGCTAATTTATGACAGGTGTGATCTAAACTGCCGGATCCATAAGAAAAGCAGGAATAAATGTCAGTACTGCAGGTTTCAGAAATGCCTCGCCGTTGGAATGTCACATAATGGTAAGTGCAGGTCAATTTTAAATCAGGAATGGTTCGTCTGAAAAATAACATGGAACATCAACACAATTATCAAATATGCTGCTTAAATGCCCAGAATCTTTACAGCAGGTAGTTTAGAAATGCATGTCAGAGAGATTGCCCTGAGTTCAGGAGCCTCTGTGTGACTGCAGATTTCTTTCAACATGAAAATCAGGTGGGTGGAGATTTGCATTTCTTGCTGGAAAACATAATGTAACATACGAGTTGGTTTTACTCTCCATCATTCCTGCTCTTTGGTAGCTCCTCCTGAATATATTCCTTGTGTGATTCTTGTTTCTCAGTTCATTGTCTTATTTTCTAAAGAGACCCTTTTGCCCGCTGGAGCTCAGGATGCCTTTACTGGAAGCCAAAAACTTAATTATGAAAGCTGGGTTAGAGAACATGCTGGAGCTTTGTGAACAACAGCAATTTGAATTTGCTGCACAGGACGCTTACCAAGGGCTGTTAGCATCCCTGAGTTAGCATTTCTCATCCTAAAACACAAAATATTTGAAATGAATGGACCAAAAGTTGTACAGTTTTAAAAATCCCTGTCCTCCTCCTTCCCAGGACACCCACAGCTGGGGTTGCCTTCTTTACCATAAGTAATGGCATGAAAAATATCACAATCCTGCTCTCTTGCATGGAATTTAAAAGTCCCTCTGAACTTATAAAATTAACAGAACAATTCATGTGGAAATACTTATGAATGTTTGGACTGAAAGACATAATGAAGATTCTTTGTTGCCTTGTTTTGGCAAAGCTGAGTAAAAACAGGAATTAAATGTCATAACATAGAGACTTATGTAATTCTAAGGGTAAAGAATTGCAAACATGACTGGGAAAATAATTTCTCTGTGGTTTTTTTAGAACTTTCATTATTTTCAGTATAAAAAATGAGTGTACTGTCCCCAAGAGGAAAGCTGCGCTGTGGTTTGCAAAGTTAATACATGCACTGAATGTAAATTGGTATGGGAAATGTTTTGCTAATAGAAAATACGGTTTGCAAATTCCTGGGATGCAACAATAACACTTAAAAATAAATCTAATTTTGAAATGCTACTGTGCGTATTTTTATAGTAATTCTGGAGGTTTTATTATTATTCTTAATTTCAAGGTTCATGCCAAATTCTCCCCTAGCCTGGCAGCAGAGCTCCCAGTTGTGTCAATGGGATCCATGTGCAGTTCCATCCATCAGCATGGCCCAGACCATTCTCTCTGGCTTATAACACACAGAATAGCTTTGAAATTAACATTTCACCTGCCATTTCGTCCTGTTCAGGCAGGAGCTGTGGTACCAACAAGGTTATAGGAGTCAAGGGGAGGCAGGAAAAGGGCAAAGCCATTTGTCCCAGGGCTCCAAGGAACATTTTCGTTTGCTCCAACCAGGAGTTCTCCTAACAAGTAGTCACTGTTTCTATTCAAGTATTGCCTTCTATATTTGCCTTTTTCTTTTTGCCCGCTCTGGTTACATTGCATAGCACAAAACACCCTCATTCCTTCATTATTTATAAATAAATTTACAAAAAAAGAGCTGAATTTCACCTTTGAGGACCCAGAAGCATAAAGAAATGCAACCCTGGATGTGATCAACGACACTGATGTAACATTTTAATGTTACAACGATGTAACATTTTAATGTTATATCGACAGATTGCAGTTCAGCCACTTGGGCAGGGAAATTATCTGAATTTTCAGTGCTTTGAAGGAGAATGTGGGTTATTTGCGCCTCAGGGTTCCAATCTACGTCTGTCTTTTTGTAGATGTATTATTGCAAAATGATCTGGACAAAAAGGGGGACTGCAAGGAGACACTCAGCAGCTACAGCCACATTTTTTCACGTATAAATGCTACATACCACTTGGCTAAAGGTTAAAAAAGACAGTAGTGTTCTCATGCTTGGAATATTGTTTTCAATTCCTTCTCTAGCCACAGTGCTGCTCTGGGTTTAACCCTGAGTTGAGCAGATTGTGTTCTGAAACACCACTGAGAAGCAGCTCGGTTCTTTTAGTTTGGAAACTTCATTTATTTTGTTCTCTTCTGCTAAAAGTGCTGCTTATATTAACCCAGCTACTGCAACAGGAGAAAAGAGAACACATGCAATGTGTCTTTATCATCAGTTCTGGGAGCAGGGAGTTGCTCAATCTGCTCATGCCTCCAGTAAACTCAGACAGGTATCCACCCTGCCTTTCTCTGGTGTTTTCTAACATAAGAAGCTGAATTTATGGTCTGTTTGGGGTCTTCTTTACACTCAGAAATAATCCAGACAATCAGAAGAGTGTCCTACAGAACAGGCTATAAACAATCATCTCTTTTTTCACATGTAACTTCTCCAAGCAGTAAAATCTGCCAAAAGGATAAATATTTTAGCTTTTCCACAGAAAGCCAAAGGATAGAATGCAGCCTGAGTGACTTTCTGTGTTCACTGTTGGCTTTCTGTCACTGCCATTTGGAGAATGCTGCAAATGCAAGGCAAAGGAGAAGCTGCCAAAGGAGAGATCCCAGTTCCAGCTGCAGCTCCTGCCCAAACTTGCCGAGTCTGGGATTACTGGGGAAGATCTGCCACCTGAACCCCTCCACCCTCTCAGCCCAGGCAGCCAGCAGGGTTTCCAGAGCTCTTCTATCACCTCCCAGGCTTTTCCCTGCCCTTCCCACCCCTACATCCTGACTGATCCCCTTCCCAGGCTCTCCTTTTCCCAACCTGACCTTGGTATCATCATCAGCCCCTCCTTCTCCTCCTCTCATCCAAAATCCCACTTTCCCAATTCCTCCCATAAACCTCCCACTGCCTGACCTCTCCCTCATTTTTGTCTCAGTCCCCTGAAAATGACAGTGGCAATGATTTTTCCCAAAGGAGAATTGCTAGTTCAGTCCCACAAAATTGATTTTGCCCCAAATTTTGCCTGCACTACTAACAGACCTTGAGCAGAATCTGCTGCAACTAATATCCCATTTATTAAATATATTCTGTGTTTATGAAATTGTAAGGCAGGAAGGCTTAATTTACAACTCCCCTTGTTTTTAATGAATTGTCATATTTAAAATATACTGTATAATGAAATGTTATATTTAAAATCTACTTTTGAGTCGTGATCACCTTTTCTTTAGGGAACTTCATTCTATAGTTCATTAATTACATCAGAAACCTTCCAAGCACATGTTCCTAAAATAGGGACAGTGTTTAAAAGTGGGGCATGAAAGACCCACTGCTGTTGATCCATCCTGAAAACACCCATCTAGAAGGAAACAGTCACATGTAGGAATGATGGATTGGTAATAATTGTTCAATCCATGCAAAATTAAAGATACATAACAAACTTTAGCTGAAGTTTGGGGCAGTAAGAGGTAACCCTGATCAACATCCTGTGATAGCAGTGGGGCTTTCTGTGCTGCCTTTGGGAGTAATTCTTATTCCTTTTGTTGTTTGTGGTGGGTTTTCTCCATTTCTATTTACACAGAAGGATTTTAAAATAATCAATCTTTGTGGAAAAATGAGCATAACAAGTGCCCACACCAAACCCATATTCCTTAGAAATACACACCAAATTTCTGTGCAGCTTCAATCACGTTTTATTTGATACTGTCTCCCTATGTGTCATGGGGATTTACCTCCAAAATAGATTATGTATAAAGGGCTTTTCTTTCACAAAATTGAGCACACTGAAGACAATGCTGTAATTAAACATTAATGTTCATGGGGATTTTTGACTTTCTATATAAAGTTATACAATTTCTCAAGCCCATGGAAACAAAAAAAAAAAGGTAGATATGATTCCTGCTAGGAAGAGTACTGAAACAAATAACAAAATAATAAATAATATTTGGGTTATATAACAATTTTCGTGCAGATATCTCAAAACACCTTTCAGGAAAATAAGTATCACCATCACAAAAAAAAAAAAAACCAATTAGTGCTAAGTGAAAGAAGGCATCTGCTCTAGAACTGTTAGCCGTAAATGAAATACTTGTAGTATCAATTCCAATGCATCTGTAAATTGATAGAAATAATCTTATATTAGAAGCCCAGGGGCTTATAACAGCTGCCAACCTTGCACAGGTGGCTTGGTATCCTTTGCTTGGGATAAGTAAAGGGGATTCTGGAACACCCCAGTGAATCCTATTTTCCATTAAAAAATAGGCACAATATAAGTTGTCATTTATTATCAGTTATACACCAGTGCTATTGGAAACTTTCAACAGAGAACCATCAAAACTGTGTTGTTCAGCAATGCCAAATTGCACAAATCCTGGTAGTTGCTCTGCAGGGAGACCAGAGACTGATCTTTTCAGTAAAATCTCCACATGAAACAATTGCATGTCAGTCATCAGTGCCACAGCTGGGATGGACACTGTGCTATATCCTTGGGAATATTCCAGTAGATACCTGAGTGAAATGGGGAGGAGGGAGAAGAAAAGAAGGTGGAAAAAAGAAAATAAGTTCCTATTGTTTGTAATGCCTTGGGGGAGTGGATCAGCTTTAAGTTAATGCTAAAGCAGAGAAAGGACAAGCAATAGACTGTCCCTTATTTCATCCCTTCTTTGTAAAGATAATTTTGATACATGGAGTCCTCTGCCAGTGAGATTCCAAATTCTGAACTTGCTTCTGCAAACCTCAGCTCTCAGGAGCAGACCCACAACAGAATCATATTTTCTGCTGGTGTTCAGTAGAATTTAATATAAAGAACACCCAAGCAAAGCTGAATTATCCAGCTCGTGTCACACAGAGAACTGGGTTTGCTGAGAGAGAAATGGAGTTCAGTCATAAAAATACACATCTTTGTTTCTACAGCCATGAAATAAGGCAACTGATCAATAAATATAAGATATGAAAAATGAAGGAAGGGCATAATTATTTATTCTTGGAAAAAAGTGTCCTGTTTGCCTATCAACGCTTTGCAAGCACACTCACGAAGGAAAGTGGCTGTTTCTTTCCAAAATAAACATCCCCAGTATAATCATCTCTATATATGATCTTAGCAGCACTTTTCCTTTATCCAAGGAATACACTAATCACTGAAAAAATATTCATAATATTTCTATTTCCCCCTAGGGCCAAAATGCAAACCTTGATTTCTTCCTTCCGTTTTTTGTTTTGATGCTCTTTTGTTCTGTTTTGTTTTCATAAAACAAAATAAATTCTGTTTACTGAAATATCATGAGATAAATCACTCTTGATTTTGATGGCTCATTTGAAATACTATCCAAGTCAGTCCCCATATGAATAAATAGTGTCTTGGATAGGAAGTACATGGACATAAAAGTGGGAGTTTTAGAGATTTGCTCTGGGTTGGTAGTGAGCAATTCTGAGCTCATATGATGAGGTAGAACCATTTCCTGTTCTTTTTTTAAGCACATACATACATACAGCTACCATGAAGACCTCAGCCTTTTCCAGCTTTTTTATTCCCTGTACAACCGTCTTTCCCCTTCCTTAACTCTTACGGTAATGCTTTACAGCACTTGCTACATTAAATTCTGCTGAGCTGTTTGGGAATTTATTCCTGCAAGGCACATGAGGGTTTTGTTTCTAAACAAATGAAGAATCTGAGATCCATATGGTGATTTGCCCAAAACAAGGCTGAAGGGTGGTTCCTACCGTCAGCCAACAGAACTTTAATACCTTAAATATTCATTACTTTTTATCTAGACTGGAGGTACAATCAGAGGGTTTCACGTGATTCAGGTGAGCTGAGAGCAGGTTTGCATTTCTAAGCAAGGCATTGACATGGTACTGTTTGAGCATAGAGGTGATTTCCTTTTTGAGATTTGTTTGTTTCCATTTCTTTAAAGCACTTCAGCTGTTTTACCTGAATTACTGGAGAAAATCCTCTTTCCTTACTTCCCTAACCCTGTTTTATTTCATACAATCTTTGAGAGCCAAAAGGCGACAGAAAACTCAAATGTGCTTTTTTGAGGCTCAGGTGCAGAAAGGTGCCAGAAAACGTATTTCAAAGTGCATTTTGAGCTGCAGCCAGAGTAACCCTTGTGCTGTTCCTCAGCCATCAGGTTTGGGAGGATGCCCCAGGCAGAGAAGGAGAAGCTGCTGGCAGAGATCTCCAGCGACATCGACCAGCTCAACCCCGAATCGGCCGACCTGCGAGCGCTGGCCAAGCACTTGTACGACTCCTACATCAAGTCCTTCCCTCTGACCAAAGCCAAGGCGAGGGCCATCCTGACAGGAAAGACGACAGACAAATCAGTCAGTTCCCTCTTCTTTTTGTTTCTTCCTTTTTTCCGAGTAAATGGTTTACCGGGATGACAACACAGTTCTTAAAAAAAACCAACAAAAAACACTAAACCTAAAAAAAACCCTCCACTTTGCTGTTGGCAGTGACATATTTCAAGCTGTGTCTGAAACACAGGAAATGTTTTTAGATAGAATAAGTAAACATTATTTGAAAAAACTCCCAAGTTCACCTAATAAAATACTTGAAACCGGTACAAGAATTTGAAGGTCATCTTAACCTTTTTGTATTCTCTGATCCTCTCTTCCCGTTTTCCTTCTCCTTGCCCAGAGGTTATCTCCCACACTATCTGTTTAAGGTGGCTATCTAGCTGTCAGCAATTGCTTGCTGTCCAATCCAAGCTTCCCTATCACAGTGTATTATCAGCCCTGGCTGTTCCCTCAGGAATATTCCTTTTCCTAAGTGTCAAGTGACTCCAGCCCAGCACGAGCACAAGGCTGAACTGTGATGCTCATTCTTATGATGCTCTGATGATTTCCTGCTTTTAACTGGGTTATCTCAGGTCACATCAGTGCTCTGTGTTGGTGCAATTTAAATTTTAGGAGAATGGACAGGAAAATTTTGGAAAAGTAAGGAGTGGTAATAGCTGTGTTTGTGTGTTCCCTTGGATGCTTCACTGGCAATGCATAGCAATCTTCTGTATCAGTAAGGAGGATAAATAATATCTGATCATATTGGCAAGTTTTAAATTTGGACAGTATTTAAATACCTAAAGAACAAAACAGTTTACCAAAATTCATCACTCTTAGTTTGATGTATTTTCTAGAGTGATGGCCAGAAATTTTATTGTCAGGATTACAACAGAAACTGTCATTTATTTTCCTTAATATTTCAAAGACAGCAAAGAGCTTGGAGATATTTCAGGCTCCAAAAAGGTATTTCTTCCTTTCCTTAAAGGCAATTAAAATAATAATTTACGTGTTGTCCCTAAATTGGTTGTAGTCCTCACATGAAAACTCTAGATGTGGTAGACACAATTTGAGTAACTTTTCAGCATGGAATAGTTTGAATTAGCAAAGTTTATTAATGCTGCAGAAACTGATGTGCAAGCTGGTCATGTCTGAAAGTTCCACCATGGCAATTCTCACCCAGTAAATGTATAATTACATCAATTACATTTTCCTTTTTTATTGAAAGTTTTTAAACTTTGCCAGATTTGAAACAGCAATAAACTAGGAGACAGAATCCAGCTTTTCATTGCTGCCAATTTTCAAGTCTTTTTAAAAAACACCACTGAAAGGGAGACACTCAGAATTTAATGGTTATCAATTTCGTGTTTTTATCAATGGATTTGGTGCTCTGGAGCATCAAACTGTTTACTGCGGGTATAGTTTAAATTTATGTTATTTTTTAATTGCTGTATGATCAGAATTAGCTGAAAATGATTGGATATGCCAATGAGTGTGTCAAAACTAAAATGAGTAACTCATCATCTGGGAATATACAGAGCTCATTTGACATAAGATTCTTCTCCCAAGTTCATCTGCCTCTTCATATTAAAAAAATTCTTCAGCTATTTTGAACTCTTTCTTGATTTTCATCTATCATCAGTAGGCACAATACAGGCTTTCTAAAGCGCATGGACTTGGACATAATAATGACTTTTTGTTGTACTTGGTGCTCCCACTAGAAAGAACAGAAATAAATTACCTACTAGAGCCAAAATATGCATTTTAAAAGTATCTTCTGCAGTCTTGTTACTCTGCAATTCCATGTGTGTGCATATCCACATGTGCAGATATAGATTTAATGTTTTTGCTGCTGCCAAATTTCATTACCTCTTGAAAAATGCCTTCTTCTCCTGGCTTTTCTCGGTGCAGTGTGTTTGTTGTTTCAGTTTCACACTGAAATCCTTGGTGCAAGTGGAAAATAATGTCCTACTCATTTAGCACTGTTCAGATTTCAAAACTACTTCAATCAAATAGGAGTTTTCGGAGTTTCCAGAAGCAAATTCTGTGGGAAAGGAGCACTGACTGTGTATAGGAAGGCTTGGGTTATTTTGAACCTGTTATAATTGGGTTATTTTGAACCTGTTCTGCAGGTTCTGAATAAAAAACCATGAGAATGAGCACCCCTATAAGACATTAGAATCTGTAATCATAAAGAATCTTTAATGTAAATAGCATTTCTCTAGTCCAACTGTTGGTGTATAATCCTTGTATTTTAATTAATTAACAAAGTATGTTACACCTATTCATATCAGTCGGTATTTGTTCAGTGCAGCAATGAACTATTCAGTCTTTAATCCTCTGAGGGAAAGATTCTTCAAATAAATTTGAGAAATCCTCACATAACCACTTCTTTAAACCCAGGAGCTTCTTTTGCATATTCTGGAACAGATTGTTTCCAGATCCTAATGAAAGTATTCTGGCACTACTTTTTCTAAGCTGCTTTCAAAATTGATTTATTCCAGTTGAGTTTTTTTCACAGTCAGACTCATTCTTGTGTTCTGAATTGTGGTTTGTGTCATGGTATTTGTTTTTTCTTTCCCAAAGGCAAGTTGAGTGAGTTTAAATATATCCCAACTTTGTTATTTTTAAAGCAGTTAACTGCAAAAGGTTACATTTATCAGATAATCAACAGCATAAAGTTGATATTACTTGCAGTGTTTCCTAGAAGGGTAGAACATGAAAGGAACAAAATAAAGGTATCAAAATGTGAATACACAATAAAAAAAAAAAGGTTCCTATTAAAGAGTAAGTTCTCTTTAATAGGAGCCATTGTAATTCAGGTAAAAGAAGTATCATTTTAACCTTTGGTTAAACATTACAAACTTTGAATTCTGGAATTACAGAATGTTTGTAAAACAAAAAGCAAAGAAACAAAGGAAAAGGCAAAACTCCTACATATTTAAAAATAGTGTTCCTTTCCCCCCTTACTTGGCCTTTCTGTAAACCATTTTAACATTGTGAGGATATTTGTTTTATAGGTTTAGGTTTTAATTCAACTATTTTGGGAACCCTTGCTAGGTTCCTCATAGATGTCTGAGGGGTTGCTGGTGAATTCCACCCATTTGGGTTTCTCAGGAGTCAAACGCTCTCGGAAAGGACATTTGGGAGTAAACGGACTTTTCCTTTTGTTTTTAGCCCTTCGTTATTTATGACATGAACTCTTTAATGATGGGAGAAGACCAGATCAAGTGCAAGCACGTGTCCCCCCTGCAGGAGGAGAACAAGGAGGTGGCCATCCGCATCTTCCAGCGCTGCCAGTTCCGCTCGGTGGAGGCTGTGCAGGAGATCACGGAATTCGCCAAGAACATCCCGGGCTTCGTCAACCTCGACCTCAACGACCAAGTGACTCTCCTGAAATACGGGGTGCACGAGATCATATATACTCTGCTGGCCTCTCTGATGAATAAAGATGGAGTTCTTGTATCTGATGGACAAGGATTCATGACAAGGGAGTTCCTGAAGAGCCTGAGGAAACCTTTTTGTGACTTTATGGAGCCCAAGTTTGAGTTTGCTGTGAAGTTCAATGCACTGGAATTAGATGACAGTGACCTGGCAATATTTATAGCTGTCATTATCCTAAGTGGAGGTAAGTGCTCTCTTACTTATATGAAATTTTGTAGGATAGAATTGACTCTTTAAATTCCTGTCCAAACAGCAAAATGCTCAGCACTACAAGATAGAGGTGAGTACATTTACACAGAGTTTTTTTAGTAATTTTCAACTGCCTTGATGTTGTTTTCCCTTTCTTCAGTTTCAGACAGAAACTGAAAATGGAAATGATCTGATATTAGTGATGAAGCTGGAAATGCCTGCTGAGTCATCAGTTCATTCAGTAGAAAACAAAATCAGGGCTATCTTTTGGAAAACAGGAAGGGTGGAATTTCATTGGCAAGAGCTAAAATTCTGCCTGAGATATTTTTTAAACCTGCAATTAGATGGTGTGGCTCACTAATTGTACACAAATGGCTTTGACTCCAGAACAATCGCAAAGGCTAGGTGGTATTGGGCTTACAGGGTCCTTATGGTGCTTTTCACTGCTCTTCCATTCATGCAAGGTTTTGTTTGCTTTTAAAAGGAGGGGGAAAATGCATTTCTCAGGGAAATGATGGTCTCCTCATGCCTGGGAAAAACAGGCACTGTGTGTCTGCTCAGGTTTCCTCAGCTGCTCTGTTTGTGCCATCTTTATACATCATGCCTTGAGCAAAGCGTGAATCCTGAAAGCCCAGGTGTCAGACCGCACACATCCCAACACTTCCCTGGAAAAACACGGAATTCCAGCTTTTCTGCAGTCAGTCAGTGTGTTCTCTCTGTTCCTGAGCTGCTGTCACTGTTCTGCTTTGGGAATTAGTGATTCTACCAAGATTTAGTTCCCTTAGACACCTTTCCACTGATCCATCAGACATATTCCAGGCACACTTCATGAAGGGCTGTGACTTTGGCCAGCACTCCCAAGTCAGTGATGTTGCACAAAGAAAATCTTACCCTACTGATTTGTGTGTATTTTGGCCCAACGTGGAGCTGCACATATCCATGGCAGGAATGTGCTGAATGCTCTGGATTCAGCTCCTCCGCAGTATTTTGTTATTAAATTACACTTCAGCAATCAAACACAGCCACATGCTATTGTTCTAAAAACAGCCCTGCTGCTGGGGGGGCATTGTTAGGTAGAGTTTCATTTAAAATCACCTCCAGTTCCTCCTGGCACTGTGCTTCATTCAGGAAAAATGGGGATCACAGGATGGTTTATCCCACTAATTCCACTTCCAACAAGAACTGCTCCCAGGACACATTTTCTTGTGCAAACCTTGGGCACCTAAGGACTCTGCATTAATTTGGGAAGGAAAACACCTTGCTGGTGTATTTTTGGTTGGTTTTGATGAGGGAGGAGAAGTTGTACAAACCTATCAGGGCACTACACAAAACATGCCAGTATTTTGCATTTTTTTGGTATAATTAAATGTGACAGATGAAAAAAAGGCCTCTCAATATTCAGTCCTAACTGCAAAAACTTGCATTCTGCAAAGCCCTGTCTTCAGCAGTGTTTGGTTTCCACTAGAGGAAATACGAATGATGTAACCAATCTCACATTTTAGATTGCAGGAGGACATTGATTCACGTACAAGAATTAACTGTGTTGAACCAGATTTATCAGCATGTCTCTTTTTTTCCAGAACAATTTGTAAACAGAGATCTGTAAAGAACTAATGGATTTGAATCAAGTAACTCTGTAGCGACACTCTGAAGCAAATCTGTAGAGATACATAAATCCATATAAATATAAATCAGTCCTTTCTAGGAATATAATTTTATTTCTTGATAACAAAGATCTCCCTATCTTTATTCAGAACTGGTTTTTTTCCAAAAAGCATGATAGCTACTTGTGAAAAAGTTAGTTTATGTTTTGAAAGCAATTAAGCTTTGTTGCCAATTAGAGAAAGCTTTTATCGTGGAATTTACAGCCAGATATGATATCTGTTGAACTGCATGCATTCTGTGGGACTAAAATATCTTACATGATATAAAACTGAGTCCTATTTGTCAGCTGTCTCAGCTGGCTCTGTAAGAGCTATGTCCTTGCAAAATGGTTCTGTAAGAACTATTTGAATCCAGCAGGATGATTTCACTGAGAACAGCATTTCAAAACCAGAGTACCTCGAGGACTTCACTTGCTGCAGGAATCCTGCAATGCTTAAGTCCCTTCACGAAATCCTGTGTGCAAATGTCTTTAACAGAAAACCAGTTTGTGAAACCCAAAAAGATCCCAGCCAGGGGCTCTAATTGTGAGTGAATCTGTCATTACCTAGTGAAATTATGCTAATTCTGCTGGCTCCAGGGGGACTGGCTCTTGTGCAGCTCTACACAGAGGAGGAGAAGGCAAAGGGAAAGATGATTCCAGCTGGAACATTACATGAGAAAAACTTCTCTTTGGGAAGTGTTTGGAATTTGCCACAAATCCTATAAAACTGTTCAGCCTTTTGATAACCAAACAGCTGCTTTTGCATGTTATCTAAAAAAGGCAGAAAGCCCAAATCACAGCAGTAAGAAGCTGACAAATTAACTGTAATAGCAACAGATGGAAAGCACTCCCACTCCCACAGTTGGGGATTTTACTGTTGCTGAGCTGCTCAGTGCAGCCTCTCTCTGTCTCAGCCATTCCAAATGTTCCTCTGAACACATCCTGAAGAGCTGCTCTTACTGTTGGTGCCATAAAACAAGGGAAATGGAAAACTAAGTCTTGTGTTCCGAATTTAAAACTGATGAGACAGAGACACTGTGTGTGAGCATCGGAAATCACGTTGTTTGTACAACAGAAATGCTTTTTGCCATCAACAGCAACACCAAACTCTCATTACAACATCCTTCTGGTTGTGGTAACTTTGGTTAAATGAGATTTGGAAAGCTTTTTTAAGGACCTATTCTTCCTCCCTGTAGGATTTCTCTCAGACACACCCTCAGTCCGTAGCGAGTGCTGTGCTATTTATGTGAAAGAACTGAGGCATCTTTAAAAATATCACATACACCTGAGCTCAACATGAACTCTCTCACAAGAAGGTTTGTGGACAACAAGGTGGATGGCTCTGGCTGGGCATAAAAGATAACACTCCAAGCCTTATTGGGAAAATTCACATTTATCAACAGAGCAAACTCACTCAAGCAGGTTATTGTCAAACAAAGAAAAAACTCAAAAGTGAATTTTGTAGCATATTTACATGGATGGATTGGAAGTTTCGTGTATGATCTCCTTATAGTGGTTGGATACAGGAATGTTTGGATGCAGAAATGTTTGGATACAGCAGTGTTTGGGGCAGGGTACAGCTGTACAAACCCATATTCTTACAGTCCACGTGCACTCAAACTGCTATTCAAGTACAGAGATATTTCTAAAGTCACTTTTTCTGTTGTCTCTTGGGGATTTTTTTACCCTAAATTTTAAGCCACAAATCCCTGCCCCTGGTTTAAACACTGTATTCAGTGATTTTGCTGCATTCTGAGATCAGCAAAATTTGAAGTTTTGTCACAGACTGTTACCAAGAAGTAGTTCCTATTTCACTTCCACACAAATACCGCACTTTGTTAGAACAAAGAAATGCTTTGTAATCAGAGCAAGAACTGCAGATCATCGGTGCAGGCATTGAACCAAAATCCTGGTGACTCCAATACATGTGACAGTCTCAAAAAGACAAAGCTCAGACTGCTGAGTCACATCTGCCTCAGCAAAAAAAAAAAAAAAAGCACTGTTCCCTCAGTCTGTTCCCTCAGCCAGACCTTGGCCTGTTTTTTCATGCTGAGATTTTAAAATGTGCATTTAAATGCAAATTGCACTTTAGTCAAACATATTAAAATATAAAGACATGCAGGTGTCAATTTCATACGTAAGGAACAGGTTAAAAAGATGGTAATTATTGTTAGGAATATGAAAGAGGCATCCAAATATGTAAGTAAATAAACAAACAAAGTGTTTTCAGTATAGAACATCAACTTACACAAAGTAGTACTGGTGGCACTCAGAGCTTTGGAGTTATTGGCCTCTCCCAGACACTGTGAATGTTTTCTCACTTAGAACAGTTTCCTGCACAGTTTTCAAACCAAATGAAGCAGCTGTAGGACAATGAATGAAAGCATAAGGAACATGTGAATGAAGATTCACATCATAATAAAAAGGGAACTGTGGTGTTTTGCTGGCATAGTCCTCATGGTTAAAAGGCAGGTTGGAAATAGCAAAGAAAAGCTCGACTTCAAACAACAATCTGGTGTGTCAGAGAGGATTAAAAGCAGTGTCCAAATGCCTTTGAGTTCTCTCTCACCTTAATCCTATCACCTCTTTCCTCTGGCCCTCTGTCACCATTTTCACTGAATCATAAGAAAGTCCTGCTACAACTCTTGGTTTTGTGTTTCACTTCCCTCCCTGGTTCCTTTTGCAGTTTTTGTTTTGCAGCTTTCCAGCAGCACTTTGGTCTGTCAGCCCTCCAAGGGTTTCCCCCACAGTGTCACATCCACTTCCCCACTCCCATTCTGGGTTTTCCCATTCCCTACTGCAATGGTTCTCAAGACTCACTGTTAGTCATTCCCCTCATCCTTTTTCCTACAAGGCACATCCCTCTGCAGCTCCTTACTGTGCTAAACATACCTTTTGGTACAAAACCAAATTGGTCTGGAGCATATACATTTAAGAGCATTTTAACAGCTTGAAATATACCATAATTGCTGGATGTTGAAGCTTTTGCCTCTTGTTTCCTTTTTTCCTGATTTAGATAAGTTTCTTGGAACAGAAACAGCGTTTTCCTCTGTAAGAGTTTTTTACTGAGAAAGTATAGCAAACTGTCAACACCCAAAAAACACTGCTCATATCCTGAAGTTCTCATTCATGAAAAATCTCTCTTGCCTTCAATGGGAATTTTCCTTCCTCTTGAATTGGCTTATTTAAAAATAACATCTGATGCTCTCCTAGGCTTTTGTCAGAGTCATCTTTTCTGCCTCTGGTTCCACTGGGTCATTAGAACACCATCAGAGTGGGGTTTCCAGAGGGGTTCCAGGATTCTAGCCACTGCTGTCTCACTGAACTTCAGCTGACCTCAGGCACCCAAATTCAGGGAGCTCCTGATAAATTCCAGACCCAGTGGATTTCCCTCCTGGACTCTAAAGCACGATATTCCGATTGGGATTCACTCCTGAAGAACTCACACCCCAAGCATTCCCACCACAAAGGAGCAGGGGGCAAATGGAGATGAATCTCAGAGGAGCTCAAGGCCACGTCTTTGTGCTCTCTGATTTTTAATATCACTGCACACTGAGTCATGCCCAGCTAGCTCAGAGTTCAGCTGCAACACACAGGGAAAATTTAAAGCTATCGCAACCCCGAATTATTCACAGCTTGGAAGGGCTGAAATTGGGATATTTCAGAAAGATGCCAAGAAGGCAACTAAATTCTGCAGCACGTGCAATGCACTCAGGTAATTGAAAAATAAATATCTAACATTTATCAAAAATTCTTTAATTAAGTTTTTAAGTTCTAAGAACTTGCTCAAGTATTGCCAAAGGAAATGAATAAAAAGGAACCTTTTGTTTGGAGACAATTTTCTGCTTGCAGAGGTTTACTCCCAGAATTTCTGAACCAGATTTTGTGGGGTTATCAGTTGAATGGGATAAACAAGTCATGTCTTCAAGACAAGCACATTGACAAACAAGTATCCAGGTTCATATTCAAAATTACCATTATTCTTATCTCTGAAAAACTCTCCTCAAACCTCACCTCTTGGAGAGTTGAGTATCCTTTCCTGATCAGTGACCTTCGTTTTCAAGGCTTGTGTATACTCATTTCTTTTCCTGCCAGCTTTGCCTTTTAGTTTACACTGCAATATTTTTCTCCCTATGAAGTAAAACCCAATGTATTTATAAAGAGCTTTGTTTTCTCTCAGGCTTTTTTCCAGTGTGCAGCACGAGTCAAGCTGAGTTAGTAGAACTGAATGCTCAGAAAGGTTACCGAGATCACAGGAAATAACAGCTTATTTTTTAAGTTTTTAATAGAGATCAACCTCTTGTCCTTGCTGAAATGGAATTATTGCCTTAGGGAAGTAATTTAAGGCTTGCAATAGGCACTGCTTTTTATTGATCCATCTATGAAATTAATTTCATAGCTACACAGCAAATATTATTTTAATTATTGACTGTTTCTTCATGGTGTAATTGGGATGCATTACCCAGTATTGTGTATTTTAGCAGTAACAAATTCATGGTGGTGATTGCCTTATGTGAGGATTTAACAAAGTTAAGCAGCTTTCATTGCTTAGACATTCAACATTTCACTAAGTTTCAGTGCTGGAGAAACAAATAATTTATTACCTCAAGTTAGAAAACAAATGTTGCAAATTCTGTTAATAATTGCAACCACTTAAGGATGTATTTGGGGACAGGCAGAAGTAGCAGAGCAGCTATTATGACGATGATAATAATGGTTAAAACAGAAAGATTTTGCTTCTTGCTGGAGACTAAGCTGTGCCAAAGCTGCTGCTGGGCTCTGGCAGCTGTGGCAGTGCAAGGAGAGGCGTTTTGGGCTCCAGCCACATCCCAGAGTCTCCACTGCCATCAGTGCCTGAGCTCAGGAGCTGATCAAAGCCATCCTGAAACTTCTTAATAGCAGCTAGAGCTTGGGCGTGGAGAAGAACTGAGCCTGTGGTTTTGAAATCTCTCAGGTTAGTATGACTGCAGAAGTTGAGCTAATGCCTTTTTTTAAAATTTTGATAGGTTTGCATCCACCTTAGCAGGAAACATTTTTAGTGGTAGCAACTACATGCAAATCCATCAGATTACATGTTGATTTTCCAGAAGTTACAGATTGTTTTTCCCCAACTATATCACTCTTTTTTCCCCACACACACTCCCAGTTTAGTGTGGAAAATGCGCTGCAGTAGTGTAGAAACCTGTCGCTGTATCTTCCCCACTTGAACCGTTTCCAGGACTAGTTCTAAAACTCCTTTGAGGAAATCAAATTAAAATCTTACAAATTACCCGATTGTCAGGAAATGCTGTGTGTAAAGGCTGAATATTCACACTAGGAAATGTGCAAGTAATGAGAATATTCATGCTATGAAATGTGCAAGAAATGAACGTGTGAATTCACTGTGTCCGTGTGTTCATCAGCTCCCAATCCTCTCTCCCCAGACCGCCCGGGGTTGCTAAATGTGAAGCCCATCGAGGACATCCAGGACAACCTGCTGCAGGCTCTGGAGCTGCAGCTGAAGCTGAACCACCCCGAGTCGTCCCAGCTGTTCGCCAAGCTGCTGCAGAAAATGACAGACCTCAGGCAGATCGTCACGGAGCACGTGCAGCTCCTGCAGATCATCAAGAAAACCGAGACGGACATGAGCCTCCATCCACTCCTACAGGAGATCTACAAGGACTTGTATTAATGAGCAGAGCAGTTCCAATCCCCTGACATAATGTATGTTCTTCAGATTGCACTATTTCTGTGAGGGAAAACTTTGCATACCTAAGGAATTACTGTGAAACAGCATTTAAAAAGAGAGAGCTTAGTATAGTAGATCTATTTTATGCATATTGTTTATAAAGACACATTTACAATTTACTTTTAATATTAAAAAAATATCTATATCATGAAATTGTTGGCAGTATTTTCAAAATTAATTTTTTAACTATGTTATTTCTTAAAATTGCTTGTCCAAGTATGATTGATGTTTCACTCGAGTTGGTTAAGCATGCAGTTAAATTTTCAGCTAAATAAAAACCTTTCTCCTTGAACATTTCTAGGGAAATGTTTGAAGTATTACGTTCGATTTTGTGCTCCCAAGGCAGCAGCAAAATAAAATTCGGTCACAGATTAGTGTAACTTCTCATGAGAGTTTAAAAGGCCGAAGGGAGAAGTGTCAGGTGTGACAATATTTGTGCCTTCCAGAATAAGATTTGACACTGACAGAGCTCTGCAAAGGGGGCTTGGTGTAGGTAAAAATTAAGCCACTCAACTCAAAAATTAGATGCCATTTCAAGAGTTAATTGAGGAAGGAAAATGCACTGCTCAGCACTCTTAGCAAACAGAGGCTTCGGATTCCTCTGCTCATGCAAGTCCAAGGCAGGTGGGGCAGCAGCTGCTCCCCAAGGTCTCCAAGTCCCACCCCACAGCAGCCAGGGCTGAGCTGGAATAAGTTGGTACAAACCTCTGGGACCTTCCCAAATTATTAGATGAACTGTCACTGAACAACATAGGCAAAATATGGAAAATTGAAACAGAGTGATGAATTAGCTCCTAAGCAAAAGAAGGGTTGGATTAACTCTTGAAAAGATAAGGCTGTGATGGAAACCCAGCACCCTTAGTTTGACTTGAGCTCTCAGTGTTCATCCCAAGGGTGCTGGGAGATGTTCCCTGCTGCTGAGGTTGTTGGTTTTCTTACACATGTTGCCCTATAATGTCACCTAAGACTTCCACCGAGAGCAGAGCACAGCAGAGCTAACCAATTTAACAGGAGATAAATTACCTCACGCTGTCATTTTGGGGTATTCTCGGTGCTGAGGTCAGAGTCCCTTAGATTCACATTTCCCCTGCCTACATTTGATGTTTGTGAATGTAAGCCCTGACAAAGTCAAGCAGGGGAGACACACCCTGGTGGAACAGAAGAGGGAAAGTTGGGAAAAAAAGCTGTAATTGTACCTTACATATCCAAGTCAGGAGAGGTCCCAATTGAATATCCTTGGGTTCCTCCCCATATCCATATTTTATCTATGTAGCAAAAAATGTGCCTTAAACTTAGTGAGACAAGTGGAGTGGAGATACCTAAGTGGACACAGAGGTGATGTAGGTGTGAGGAGGATCTTCAGGGGGTACAAATTGGCTTTACTCCTAATCTAGACCTTGAAACTCTAAACCAATGCAAATTATGCAATAAAGAAGCTGAGAGAGGTAAATATTAAAATGAATCCTCCAGCTCCTGCCTTCTGCACCTGGAGACGTTTCCTACTGCTTATTTCAAGTAACCCCTGGGCCTCAAGTCAGTTGTGAGCATTTTCCCACCAGGAAGTTTGGGGAATTGGATCATTCAGCCTGCAGGTGGAATTGCACTGAGATGAAGTCACTGCGATGCTGAAGGGAACAGCTTTGATCCTACCAAGCTTGCAGTGAGATCATTTCAGGTAGCCCAGAAATGATGGCCCTGGAGCAAACACAACATTGCAGTCAGAAATTGCACATTTCAGGCTCTTCAGCTGAGTGTGGCACTGGCAGGAATTACATGCACACTTTTATGGCTGCCACAACTCAAAAGGAAACATTCTCTCTCTGGTTTCAGTCGTTTCCCACCGTTCATTTGGAATGTTGCCATCCAGCCCTCAGTGGGAGAATCATGCAGAGCTCATCCCCTCCCAGAGATGAGCTGGCACTGAGATGGACCCCAGCTCCAGCACTGAGTTCTGGAACAGCAACACCCAGCAAGAGCCATTCATCCGAGCCTGCATTTCTTACACAATCCAATGTCCCACTGCCTTCCCCAGAAATGGAAGTCCAGAAGTAGTTTCCAGTAAAGAGGAATTCCAGGGCATGTCCTTACGGAAGTAATACTCCAAATTATTTGAAAATAAATGGCAGAGGTGCTCTGACAGTGAAATTAAGTTCAGTATTTTGTTAAAGCACTGAAAAAATCAGTGTAACCCAGAAGTACATTAACCAAAGAGCTGAATTCCACTCCTGCAAGGGTAATATTTTTGAAACTGTCCCTTCAGCAGTGACAGTGTCTAAGCCACCCAGTCCAACAATCCCTGTATTTTGAGGGTGGCACTGTAATTGTAGTCACAACAGTCTAAGGATGGAAGAGAAGACAGTTTTGCAGGAATGAGGATAAAGGGACAAAATGCCCAAAAGCCTACAGGTTTCTTTCAACTGCATCAGCTGCTCTAATAAAATATATTGTTCTCCCTACACCCTATCTTCTCTCACCTATTGATAGTTATTCGTCATGTTTTCCTCAAGCCATGCAAAGTGTTAATTTTTTATGTGAGTTACTAATCACTGAGATGTTCTGATTCTAAGCGGTTACATCATGGTTAAGAAGTTTTGCCTAAAATACTTTTCTACAAGAATAGGTCTTAAGGGAAAAATGTTCATTTAATGGACAATTGCTATGTACTAATTTAGAACAAATGACTGTTATGAGGATATGAAAACATTTTCTCAAAAAATAGCATTTTCTCTTGTGAATTATATTCAGAATTTTGATCTAATTGTAAATACTTTCTGTTTCTATGGGACTTTATTTATTAAAAACAAAAACTTGCTAATGGGAGTTCAGAAGTAGGTTGTAATACTTTCAGACTCTCTGGAGTTTTGGGCAGAATGGACTACACCATAAATGAACAATTTGGGGTTTGATCTTCAGCGCTACTAAAAATATTTAACAACTCCAAAATAGAAGCAGTCAGCTGGTACATGCCTGCCTTTGAAGAGCTTCATTTTGCTGGTGTTGTGCTGTTCCTTAGTCATCTGTGCACTACATCATACCATCCTCAGGGATGCTGTGGGATCCTGGAGCATTCCCACAGGCTTTGAAACCTCGGAGCTGCTTCTCTGTCGTGTATTTCACACCCATCTGCTTTGTCAGGAGAAAAACTGGAGGGAAATCGTGTCCAGAGAAATTCATTTGGTGTCTTTGTCCAGCCTATTTCCCTCTGCATGTCACGCTTCAAAACATTCCTTGTAGGAGCTCAAAGGTCCCTGTTTAACTGGAAAAATTACCTTCTCCAGACAAACACTGGTGACCATTTCTACAGCAAATATTAATTAAAATATATTATAATTATAATTATAATAAGCATATATAATATTTATACAGCAAATATTGCTGGGAGAGCCTAGACTGAACACTAAGAGGAGAGAAAAAACATTCCCAGCATCCCCATTGATACTGCAAAGGCAGCCAAGCCCATTTTTGATTACAGTTCCCATAACAGCAAGAGAAACCCGTTTATTCCCCTGGTGCAGGTAATTCCCCACCCTTCCTCACTTCCTAATGGAGCCTTTTCCCACCACAGCCAGCCCTCAGCACTCCAGAACGCTGGGAAATGGAAAATGGGCTTCCAAGGACTGCTCTCCTAGCCTGTGGTCTGAGCCTCTTCCCTCAGCACACACACCACGGGTTCAGGTCACTGTGGGTACAGAGAAGCCCTGGGGAATCAGGATTTAGGATCTGATTTGCAATAGTAAACTCTGTCTTGAAGTTGGATTTTAATGGAACTTTTTGCCTTTTAAAAAAGAGGTAATATCCCTTCAATGGATGTAACACCAACTATGTAAACACAAGCAATACAAAGCTGCAGCTAGAGACTTATAGGAGGAAAACAAAAATGAGGGGGAAAAACCCAATTGCCTCTTGGACCAGCAGCTCAGTCACACACCTGTCAAACAGTCAGGTTTTCATTCAAGCACTGGAAAAAATTATATGTCTCATCATAAATCCCAGTCCAAGTGGTTTGTCTAAAAACCAGTGGTTAAAGATCAGCTGCACTGGGGTTTATCCAACCCCATGGACACCAGCAATGTCCTTCCATTCTTCTCAGCACTACGTAGCCCTGGAAATGGGGATTGTAGGGAAAACAATGTCTGGATTTTCATTTTGATGCGCAGGGTATGGATGGGAAATTGGGGTGGTGAGGCAGCACATCTTCACTGGCTTGAAGTGAACACAAGAGTAAATGATTGACCAAGCGAAGGAAGAAAGGAGCAATTCATTCCACAGCTTTGGGTGCAATATGACAGAGTTATAAACGTGTGTGTGCACATGAACATACATAACGTTCAGCTATGCTGGAGCACTCAGCCAGGGACCATCGCTAGCAATCTGTGGGTGCAGCTGCAGACAGCAAAACCTGGCTGCTCTAGGTTAGCTTTCAGCCAAACACCCTGAGCGCTGCCTTTTCAGGATCCAAGGACAGGATCTGACAGGATTTGATCTTTATTCCATGTCAGAGCCAAAAGCCTCACGGACTTGGTGTTTGCAAGAAGTTTTGGAGTAACAAACCCAGTAAAGAGCATCCATACATTGAAATGCTCCCAAAATAGGAATGATTTGTTCGTTTCACAGTCCCTTTCACGACTCCTCTTCATTGCTTGATGCAACAAATCCTAAAGTGTTTCAAGTCTGTAGCTTGGCTGGATCATGTAGCAGGAGCTCTCTGGGCAAGTCTTGCTCTGGGCAAATATGAGTCAAGGCAGCAACTCTTACATTTTTGGGGTTAAATGCTTCAGGACTTTTTTTAAAATGTGACATTAATTCGCTTCCATCGATTTTTGCAAATGGCTGAGATCAGTTCCCAACTCTCACATGGGACGCGTTTCTAATTAGGATTTTGCTAACTGAACATGGCTTTCAGCCCTGCTTCAGGAAAGGGTGAAGCCAAAAAAGAGCTTTAGCTGCAAGTGAAAATAGCCCTTCTATTGAGACACACACTGGTTAAGGGCTTTCTTTTTAATTATTAAGCTTCCTCATTGTGTTGGAAATGGGGAGCATTTTCATAACAGCATTGGCCAAGAGGAATATCCATTGCTCATTATGTTATATGCTGTTACCCAACGAGGTTTTTTTAGTTCAGTGGAGACAGCAAGGGAAAAGTGAACTCTCCAGAGGCAGGGGAGGGAAGGAGGAATACGCAGCACCATTGGTTCTCACACTGGGAAGAGCTGGCAGTGCAGGAGAAGATCTTGTCCTGCTTGCTGCAATGATGATTAAAGCATTCTGTTGTGTCAGCATATCCTCGGTTTGTTAGTGCGAACTCTCAGCTGGCCATACCCTGCCAGATTTGCGAGCAAAGCCTGCCAAGCCATCTCAACAAAAATGTAGCTTTAAATATTATAAATGATGCTGCATTTTGCTGTGGAAATGTTTCCTGAAAAGGCTGTTCCAAAACATCCTTTATTGTTGGGGGAGGGGAGCAAAAGGGGCCTGGGAGAGGGAGGAGGGAGGAAAAAGAGCTACTTTTAATAGACCTTTTTTTTTTCTCTTTTGAGGCCAGAGATTCATTTCACATCATTCTGTAAGACCAAATGGATATTTTTTTCCCAGTGACTATAAAACATTACAGTAATAATTTTGTATGTAAGTTTTGGCAACTGAGCTGGAGTGGGAGGAAGGACAGAGGGCATCTGATTTTCTGAAGGATTGCAGTGAGGGATTTTGCAATTGATCAGTTAGTAAAACCTTCTTGGTGAACATCTGCTTGCTGGCAAGGGAGATCTGTCTTCTTCCTGTTGTAAGAAATGAAAAATCACAGCAGAGCAGGGGAGGTGGCTCCTGTAGCAAGAACAAGCCTTGGGTTCCAGAATTAAAAAATGGCTATGGATCTCCATTTGATCACAGGATCATACCAGGAACTGATCAATGAGATCTCTCCAGATCAGCTGCTCTTGGTGAGCTTTGGCTGCTGGTTCTGTCACAGAACCCAAACCACGAGCACTGATCCTGGGCAGGACTCTCAACATTTGTGCAAACTCACAAATCCAAAGCTGTTCACGTTCAGAATTCCAGTTCAGGGTCCTTTTGGAAAGAATGCAGACTCACAAAATTCCTTCCCAGTTCAGCCTCAAACCAGAATAAATGAGAGGAATGATCAGAGTCATGCAGTCAGAAGCACATTAGGATGTGTCCAACCCAAAGGAATGGTTTGCTGCAGTCTGTCGGAATCCAGATGATGTTAAACTTACTGTCTCTTAGCTGAACTTTGATCAAAATATGCAGGAGCTCTTTAGCTGAATATCTCCACACTTCTTTTATACTTCTTTTCTCTTTAGTTTTCACATTTTAATGTGAATTAATGTGGTTCATTCTAGACTGGGAGGAGAGTAAACACACCCCAGCTGTGCTCTTGTGGGTGAGACAGAGTTGTGCAGCTTCTTCTGCATCTGAGCTCTGCATGCACAGCTGGAGTACAAATATTTGATATTTCTGTGCATTTCTGCAGTACAATGTAAACAAGGATGATAAAGTCAGATTCAAGGATGATTAGATTTCCAAGGTGCTTTGCCTTTGCAAGCTCAATTTATGGAATAAAATTCCCTGAGACCTCCTATTAAGCTTGCACAAGCAGTTCTGTGGGAAAAGACAATGAAAAATTACTGTCAGAGATAGGTTTGCTCTAAATATTAAAAATAAAACATATTAAATGCTTAGTAAATTGATAGCCTTTTGTATTTTGCAGAAGTATTGTATTTTGTTTTTGAGAAAAAGTAAAATGTATGAAGGTGATGGAAATATAACAGAGAATTCTTCACCTTCTTTTCGGGGTGGACTCAAAAGGAGTCATTGCAATTCCCATTGCAATTCCAAGGGGCAGAGTCTGTCTCAAGTGTCATTCAAACCTGGGAAAATGTCCTTGGAGGCAATGGAATCACACCAAAATGAATTTACAGGGGATGAAGTCATGCTAAGAAATGGATTTTGAAAACATGCCAGGGCTGCAAAGGTGGCTGGCAGGAGTTGTTTGGGTACTCTGGGTGCTGAAGAGGACACTTCTGGCACCCAGCAGTAAAAATTCTGTCTCGCAAAGAGGTTTTTTTCTGATGTAAGCTATTTTTGGCTCCCCAAAGACATAACTTTTAATTTGCTCTTTGTAGGAGATTGTGAGATGTTGACCTGCCAGGCACAGCATGAGTGGTACAACAATCAATTGCCAGCAGGGGAAATTGTACACCTTAACACAAATATCATCCCAGAAAGGGTTGGGTTGGAAGGGATCTTCAAGAACATCGAGTTCCAATTGCCCTGCCATGGCCAGGGATATATTGTAGCGAGGACCCAGTGGGCTGTAAAGCACCACTTACGAATTTTCTATATAATCTCTCCTCTCTGTTTGCTCTGCACTTCCCTTTGCACACAACAAAGCTGTGCACCTTAGCCAGCACTGAGCCTGGCATGCAGATAACCCACAGGTTCCCTGGAAACTGCCCAATGCAGGGAAACATCCTCAAACCTGGGATCAAGCCTGGAATGGAGAAGCTGCTCAAGTGTGGAGAAAAATCACATTTGTGTTCCAAGTGACACCACTCAAGTGCTCAAGGTCTGGATTCTGTTCACTCTCAGTCAGACAAGATTCAGGTAAGAAGCCTTTGAAGCAGGACTTGTAGGATTTGCCCCTATGGAATGATGTGCAAATGAATTTCATGGTTCCCATGTCACCACACTGTCAGAGGGATGGGGTTGGGTGCCCAAAGTGAGCAGGATTCGATCCTAAATGACTCTGGGGATACCTGTCCCCAACAAGCAGAAAGGACATTTGAAGAACAGCAAATGCAAAGCATTTTGAAGAATAAATGGGGCATTAAAAGTAGTGAAAAGGGATTGTGACAAGCATGGTGTGAATCCTGTGCCAGCACTGCCATCCTGGGCTGGGCTCGAGCCTCACTGAATTCCAGTGGCTGAGGAATTTCTTTCTGCACAGCCAGAGCCCTCAAACCTTCCCTTGCAGGAACATTTTGACTCGGCTTTGGGCATTATTCAGACGAGAGGGAGAGGAGCTGTTGCTGTCCCGAGCTGCCTGCCTGGCTTGCCTGGTTCCAATCACTCCCTGAAGCACAAGGAGCAGTGCCAGGGCAAGCCAGGGACAGCCTGTGGCTCCTGCTGCACCCCAGATTGTCCCATTGTCCCCAGTTCCTGTCCCAGCATCCGGCCTGTGCCCCTGCTGCCTGTCCCGCTCGGAGTTAGGGCAGCTTGGTTTGCAGCCAAGGCTGAGGACACCAGTTAAAGAGCATTTCCTTCCCCAGCCCATTGTGCCAGGGCAGGGGAGCTGTGCAGCCCAGCTGCTCCTGCCCTCTCCAGCCATCCTGAGGTCAACAGCAGCCGGGAAAAGGAGCATCTTGGCAGCTCCAGGAGGAGCAAAGCTTCTCCCAGCAGCTTGGAGCAGGAGGGAGCTGAGAGCTCCCAGGCACTGTCCCTGCTGAGAGTGAAAATGGGAGAACTCTTCTGAGAAAGCAAACCCAAATGCAACCCACAAAATGAGGCTTTAGTCTGCACTGGGACAAAAATGAGAGAGTCCAACACTCCATGGCTGCACCAAGAAAAGCCCTTGTGAAGCTCAGTCAGACTCATTTTGAGCCCCAGCCTGGAATTCAGCGTCCCTCCCTCCTGCAGGTATCATGGCCAGCACAGGCAGCTTCTCTGCCATGATTTGTTCTGCTGGATCTCTTCCACTTTACACGAACAAACAGCCACAGAAAATCCCAGTGCTCATCCGGAGGGCAGTGCAGGGATTTGGAGTCCTTGTCCCTCACTCTGCAGGTTCAACTCCCTGCCCTCCTCGTCCCTTGGTTGGCATTCCCAGGGCAGGCCTGGTACCCAGCAGGGCTCAGCAAAAAGCATTCTGCACACTCAAATATCAATTTCAGAGCCTGACGCTCGGCCCTGGTTTGGAAATGCTTGTGCAATTCACAGTGAGGCAGAGAAGGGACAGCAGTGTGTCCAGGAGACACAACAAACATTCTCCTTTACATCCCAAACAAGCCTTCCAGAAGGAGGAGATGGAGCTCTTACCCAATCTGTCATGGTGTTTGTTGCTTGTTATTTGTTTGTGTTTATTTTATTTTTTAAAGACATTCCAAAGTGCCCTCCAGATTTTTGGAGAAATGTCTTGTGCACATTTTATTTTTTTTTCTTTTCAGTAAAATGACAACAACAAAATGAATGAGTCCCATGCTACAGATCAGCCAATGTTTCTTAACAGGCTTTTAAAGCTTGTTGTTACACAAATACAACTCCTGCTGCCAAGAGCAAGCTAATGTATTCTTGGCATGCCTGGTGAGCCTTAAATCACAGACAGTGGGTACATCCTGCCTGACAGCCAGAGGAGCAGAATCTCACTTTGATAGGCGCAGGGTGAAGAACTTTCTGTTCCAAACCCAGCCTGTCCCACTCTGCTCAGGCACTGCAGACCTCCCGAGCTCAGGAGGCATTTTGCATGTCAGGACTGCAGGGCACAAGGATGTTGTCATTTGATTCTATCTGCCGGTTTTCTTAGAAACTGCCCCAGCTGCGTTTTAATGCTGCTGCTCTCATTTGAAACGAGTAATTGCTGGATGGATGGAGAGCCCAGCATGTTTGATTGGGCATTTCAATGTGTCTTTCAAACGTGGCTTGCAAAGATAACATCTCAGCCTCCCCGCTGCTCCTTTCCTGGAGGAAACTCCTTGTTCTGCTGGCCGTTCTGAGCTCCCTGGGTGTGCAGCACTGGCCATGACATCCCTAAGGAGAAGGGGAACTCAGGAGTGCTCTGCATTGCTCCAAATCTGGAAATTTTTACAAAATTTTTACAAAATTCAGTGCCAACCTGGCTGATTTCTGACAGGGAGGCTGAAGCAATGGGGTTGCAGGGAAAGGATCAGCCTCAGATCCTCCAACATCCTCAATCCCCCTCCTAGAGGATCTTCTCCAGGATACCAGAAAATGTTCCTTTTTCCAAGGAAAAATTCATTATAAATCACCACCAGCAATGTTTTAATTTACAAATGGGAAAGCTAACCTGGGGCCATTTTTTAAAATTCCATTTCCCCAGCTGTGTGTTCTCTTTGAGGCGAACAACTCTTTGGGGGTTTTAGCTTTTTTTTCTCTTTTTTTTCCCCCCTCCTGGTGGCTTTGAAGAGTTTCTCAGGTCCTGAGTCTGGATAACACATGAAGAACCACCACCCTAAACCTCCTCGGGTCAGTGTAGCTGGTTAATAATCAGTAAACCAAAATTAATCTATCTACAAGCAATGAATGCCCCCAGTTCCTGGGCTGGGGCACGTCACTGCAGCTGATTTTGTTGGGCAGCTTTTCCCACCCTGGCTCTAAAATCAAACATTTCCCTCCTGATTGTGCAGAAAATACCCAGTGGTGCTCCAATATTAAAGCAGAAAACTGCAGCTTGCAGAAGGTATTAAAGGAGATGAGAAATTCTGTGCATTAAAACAAACAAAAAGATAAAAATCCTAATACTGCCAGGGGAAGATGAGGAAATAACAGAAGAATAAAGATTAATTGTTCAATAGTTTCTTCTCTTAAGTCTACACAGCAAAAGGTTAACTCCCACCAGATGCTTAGAATAATTAAACTTAGCAACAAGCTGGAGTGTGGAGAGGAGGGAGAGAATAGGTTAAATGTGTTCAGCTGGGTTAGATACATTCAAGTGAGCAAACTGCAAGGAAATTTACCCTGGAGTATTGAAGGAAATAGCTAAAACAATCTGAACCATTAAATGATTAGCTTTAAAGACTCATGGATCACAGAGAAGTGAGGCCTCAGAGGACCCAGGAAGGAAAAATTCCTTCTATTTTTTTTTTCCTTCTTAAGAAAGGACCAGGAGAATTACAGGTTAGTCTAGCTTCAAATGGCTAATTAATTACTGATTTGTTTGAGTAACTCTCTATCTTAGGCTATCCAGCCAACAGCTACATAACAAGTATTTTTTTGTCAAGACTAAAATCATGCCATGTTAATTTAATTTAATTTCCTCTTCTGACAGAATAATTGACCTTGTGAGTAAGGGGGAAGCAGTCCATGTGCTGAGACATGTAACATTCCTATCAACAAGCTGGGGACGCTTTGAAAGCTGAAACTATTACAGGTGCAAAAGTGGGTTAAAATTTATTTTGGAATAGTTTTTTTTTAATAGTTTGCTGTCAAACGGAGGGATCATGCCAGCTGGGGTGCACAGGGATGATCTAGGTGCCATTTGCTTCATGACTGGGATAACAAAATACACAGTGCACCTAGAAATTCTAAATCCCATCGGAAACTTGAGCATTCTGGAGCCAAATTTTGAACTCAGCCTGAATCTGGGATTTGGTGCTAAGTGTCTGGAATCAACACAAGGAGGTTCAGCAACCAGAAATGGGAAGTTTTACCATACAGGGCAAAAGCCCCACGTGCCACCCCAAGGCATGGACTGAGGGCAGAGTCCCAGAGGATGAGGAGGGAGCAGATCCTGATCCCAGTGCCCAGCAGGTTCTGCCAACGATAAAGGCACTGCTGGCTGCCCAAAGCAAAGAAAACAAAAAAAAAGAACTGCCCACCACTGTCCATAATTGTCACATTCTGGGCTGGAATTTCACAGCCCTGTCAGCCTGAGAAGGAGAACTGGGAAACACCCAGAGCAAAGCTCCTGCTTTCTCACCCAGCATGCTCATGGATTTCTTCCATGTTTCACTGCTCCTGGCTGAGGACAGCCACCCTTCCAGGCCTGCAGGAAAGCAGCTCCTGCCCCATCCAGGCTGGATTTTCCTGGTGACATTCCCAAGCCCTGGCTGCCACAACCCCTTCCCCACAGCCAGGCTGGCTTTGGACACAGCAGCTCCTTGCAGAGGCTTTTTGGAACCCAAAATTGTCTGAATGTGCCTGTCCCTCCCATGGACTGATCCAATCTCTTGTGCACAATCCACTGTTCCCACGAATTGCTGCAGAGTGAGGGAGAACTTGATGTTCCCCAGTTCAAGAAAAAGCCTCAGGAAATTGCAAAAAGTCCTAAAAAGCCGCAGTTTGTTTTCATAACATTCTTTTCCTTTTAGAGAAGTAATTTTTTTTTTTTCTGAACATTCTCTCTGATATTTCAGGAGTTAATGGACATCAGTGATCCAAACACTGAAGAAGAAGTGATGGCACCAGACACTGGAAAGGTAACCTGGCTAATTAGCAGGGCTTCGTTTATGTAGGAAAAAAATATTTAGGTTACACCAAAGAGTCTCAGACTTATTTTTTTCTGTCATCATCTGGTTCTGAATTAATTTCTCAGCTCCCTCAAGGTCCTCTCCTCTAACTGTTTGACTATTTACAAGGCAAAAATGTGCATGGATGTCACGGCTTGATTTCCTAATCCTTAATTTAAATCTGTCCAAAAGCCAAGCATCCAATTAGGCCTCATTTCACCATGGGGAGCTCAGCCTGGCATGGATCTCCTGCAGGGGTTGATGTTTCAGGCTGGGATTTGTCTTCTTCTCTGGAGGTTCTGCTCCTTCGCCAGGCTCTGGATGCCAATTTTAGATGACCAAACATGATACAAATCACAATCTCCATGATCATTTGCCATCACCCCATATCTCCTTTCCAGTCATATACAGAATTTTCTTCCTCACACCTAATACATGAAATTTCAAAGAAATCTGCTACTACAACTAACTAATATATTTCCATGGAACCTAGCAAAGCTCACATCATTTTTTCATTCTTCTTTCTTTTTAAATCTTCACATCCACATCACATTCTTTCTTCTTCCTCTTTCTGCTCACCTTCACATCCTCAAGACTCCTAAAATACTCTCGTATTGGGCAAAGAAAACCTGAGGCACAAGAAGCTTTGGGTCTGCCTGGAAAAAAATCTAGAATTGTATTCTCTCATACAGCCCCTCCAGTTGATGTGGTGGCATTTGCTTCTCCCCACGCTGGGATGTGGTTGCTAAGGTTGTTTCCAAGTCTTCAGGGTGCCCAAGGATTTCGTGTCACTGCAGACATTTGTCACTGATTTTTCCTGACCTGGACACAGCCCTGCTGAAAGGGCTGAGGTTTGCTCAGTGCCACCCCCAGGGGGATCTTTGCCATTCCTTTTCTCCACATGCACGAGAAGATGGCAAAAGGGCTTCCAGTATTTGCAGGAAACGAAAGAATTGCAGGAGCTCTAAATCTGAATTCGGAGCTCTCAGTAGGAATCCATCTCGTCTGGAAATCAGATAAGAGGATCAGACTGAGTTTGTGATGCAGGTGGGATCTGATGGTAATATTTATCATAATATTCCCAAAAAATGGTTCAAATTTGCTTTTCCAAAAGCCTTCTCCAGCCTTCCCTGGGGGCTGATCTGGGATTTCACTGCTGGGCTCTCTCCCAAAATGCTGGGTGCTCAGAACTGCCTGTTCCAGGTGACAGTTCCCCTCTTTGTCTCCAGCTGTTGCATTTATTATCAGAGGACAAGCACCACTACATTAAATGCTTTCTTAATGTTTGTTTCTGTTGGGCAATGCCATTTGCCATGGGGATAACATGCAATCAGGGCTGGAAGGAACAGCAGAGTTTGCAAACCATGGGTGGCTGAGCTGGAAATCTTCACTGGGCGCATCCAAGAGCAGAGGGGGAATTTTCATTAATTCCATTTCAAGGCAGAACTGTCATTAAAGTGTGGTAGATTATTCCAACGTGGGAAATGGCTCCTTTAGCAGGAAATGCAGAAAGCCATGAGCAGGTGGAATTGAGCCGCAGAGATCACACATCGAGCTGCTGCTCCTCCTGCAGCCAGAACTGCAGTTTGATGACTTCCAAAGAGAGAAATGCTTGTTCTATACATTTATGTCCATCCTGTTCTCATCAGCAAAGGTTTAAGCACTGAAACAAAGTCACTGCAGAAATGTTCTCCCCACTGCCCCAGGACAGCAGGAGCTGCAAGGCAAGTTCCATCCAGGTGTGTCCTTAATTGAGCTTCAACGCGTTGGGTTTTCCATCTCCCTGGTAGCAGCACTTCCAGCCCTGGAGCTGCCAACAAAACCCCACCTTTGAGACCCCAAATGGAATAAAGAATGTGTTTAGCTGTGTGGGAGGGTGCAGGGCACAGCTGTGCTCCCAAAAAGCAGGAGATGGTGCAGCAGGACAGGCTACCAGCTGCCCTGGTCCAGCACAGGGCACACTGAGCTTTGTGCTTTCACCCTCAAATAAACCTCCAGCGGAAGGGGAAGCTGCTGAATGCTCTTCTGCAGCAGCCACTCCTGCAGATTCTCCACCCCAACTTCTGGTTTTCCCTTTCAGTCTGCCAGGAGTGACTCAGGGCTCTCAGCTCCTGCCTGGGAATGGAGAATGGATTGGAAGATTTCTGATCCCCTTCTTGCACTTTCCCTGTATTTCTGTTCTAAGAGTGATGCTCAGGTCCTTCCCCAGTCCCTCCCCGCTGCTTTCCTTAAATGCTGACATCTATCCCTGATACCCCAAATGTTCTTTAATCCTTCTTTGAACTCCTGTCCTTCAGAGCTGAGAACAACTTCGTTATTCATTTTTCCTGGAGTAACAGTGGGCACCATGTTAAAAACAGCCTTGCTTCAAACCCATTATTTTACGGAGTTTTCCACTTCATTTCTGTTTTCAAGTCACAGAAAATGAGACTAAATAACACACTGGACAGTTTAGCAGAGGCTGAGGGTTTCAGCCTAATAATCACCACAGATTTCCTCTGATTTCCATAATTGATTTCAGCACTTAAGTGAAGAAACAGAACTCTAAGAAAGAAATCATTCTTCTGGCTCAGTGCTCCTGGAAATCTGTTCCTGAAGTAAACCCAAGGATTCATTGTGTATCTATTTTTCAGCACAGCTATTTTCCCTGTTCTCAGCTGCCTGAAAAATGTGTGCAATAACCTATGGCTGAAGGGAGCCTCCAACCCTCCCCTCAGGTTTTGCAGTTGCTCCCAGAAAATATAATGATGTAGAAAATATAATGATGTAGAAAATATAATGATGTTTCATTATTGCTCCCACACTGCCTGGGCTCTGTTCTGGAATGCACTGACCCACCATTGGCCACAGTGTAACAGAGACAAGCAGGTGGAAAAATAAAATATGATTTTAATTTCCTGCCATCTACTCACATCTTACTAGACCCAAAGCAAAGAGGGATTATAAATAAGATCTTGCTTTTTGTTTGTCACTTGATTGATGAAGTGTTTAAGTAATTCTCACCAAACGTATTTAAACCATATTTTTCCCTGCCACAACATGCTCTTGGATTTCTTCTCTGGGAGTTGTGTTTACAGAGCTTTGCAAGGCCTGAAGTGCTGGAGCTGAGTTAGCAAAATTCCTTGGCTTGCTCGTGTAGGATTGGGCAAAATCATATAGACAAAATAGTGGGGTGACAATCTGTAAGCAGAGTGCCACTGCTGAGACTGATAGCAGCTCTGCCCTGCCAGCTGATAAAGAAATGACGAAATTATCAGCCAGGGAACTTTGGGACTTGCAGGCTGTGCTGGCGGCTGTTCTTGCTGCAGCTGGGGAAGGCAGGCTGGGTAAATGATTCACTGCAGAGCACAGTGTGGAAGGCACAGGCTCTTCCCAGGCAGATTGTTCCAATGGGGGAATCTTTCATGGCACTGAGCAGCTCGGTGTTTGCTGAGCTCCTGTTTGAAACAGGCACTGCAGAAATGGGTGTTGGCAAAGGACAGGAGCAAACAGAAAACTCAAACAAAGCACCAAAACCCAGGGAAAAACCCCAGTCTGGTGGTTGTTTCCAATAGGTTGTCACACTCTGGTCACCTGCATGGCAACACCTCCTGATCATCGGGGCAAACAGGGTGAGCCCTCGGAGCAAAGCCTGCCTGACCTCACATCCACCCTGGAGAGCTCACCCCTGCCTGGCTGGCTGACAGCTCACCCCGAGGAGATCATCCCTTACCAAACCCAGCCTGCACTTTCACTCCAGACAACAAATGGGTGCATTTTCCTCCTCGTTCTGGCCCTGTTTGGCAGCAGGATCTCAGTCCCACGTGTAGATACGGTCAAGAGTGTCGATCCAATTGCTTTTTCACTTTGTTAGAAGTGCAAGGTGCAGCTTCTCACAGGCACAGCATTCCCTCCTCCCAGTCTGAGAAAGAACATACATTGTGGTGTTTCACTAAGGCAAACCCACGAGGGAGAATCGCTCTAGGGGTCAGGAAAAAACGAGTGAAACAGAAGCACTTTTAATAAAAATAAATGCTGTTTTTATTCCCTGTCAGAAAATTTCCTTCTCCTTGAAGGACAGAGTATTCTGTGACAAATGTTCTCATTCCTCTTTTATTTTTAATCCAAATTCCCAGCTGTGATTGGCCCCAGGTCACATGCTATTTGTTCTGCCTGAACATCCTCCGACGATGGCAGAAGTGTTCGTGAGTCATGCTCTGAGAGAGACTGCTCTGCACACTCTGCCTGCACTCAGAGTGGGACAAACCAAAAATTCGGCATGGAGAATTCCCTCCGTGCTCTGTGTGCCCAGGATGAATGATGATTTTTGCCTTTTCTTTTTATATATCCTTTTATACACACGGTGACTTCGCTGGGACAGGGAGGGGGAGAAAACAGGGAGAGGGGAAACAGGGAGTGTAAAGGGATAGAAAGTAAAAGGGGAAAAATTTATAAAAGGGTATATATATTTTTTAAAAGGCAAAAATCATCAGGCATCATTTAGAGAGGTGATTTGTGCTCAGCTTTGCCCACCCATCAGTCAGGGAGGATTGCTGGGGCTGCTCAGAGAGGAGAACAAAGGCTGTTGTGCATCAGGACAAGCAGAGCTGGGCTGCACACAGCAGGGACAACGTGCCAGCTGTCAGGAGAAGGAGAGGGAAATCCTCCTGCTGAGGTGCTGCAGGACACATCTGTAAACAGAGCCACCCCGGGAAGAATTACTGCCATCCTTCTGCCACCTCAGCGCTGTTTGGATAAACAGCCTGGAAAACGCTGAGCAGGGCAGTGTTGGGAGTTCTGTTCCTAGCAATTCTCCTCTCTGCAGCTCCCTCTCCTGACTTCTGACTGTGCATTTTCCCTCAGCTGTCCCAGCTGCGAGACATCTAAACATCTCAAGTGGGCTCAGCTGCTCTGATCCCTGGATTTCCATTCCTGCTTCCTGGTCTCGAAGGAAGCCTGGGAGTTTTTGGTGGCTGATGGCTCAGTGTCACTTTGTTTTATGGCTGCTCTGGACAGGAAAAGCCTTTCCAGACACTGTGAAGTGAGCACCACTGGATTTATGGCTGCATGTCACAGCTCTGCTCGTGAGGATGAGAACAGGAGCCTTTACTCCATGAAATATTTGCTGTTTTTCCGAATTCAACAAAATGATGACTCATTTCAAACTTCTCGTGGCATCCCCATGGCCTCCTTCCTGCAGTCAGTGCTCTGAGATGGGGGAGCAGAGAGTCCCTCAGCAGAAATTATTTGTCTTTGGGACTGGTGTGACAAGCAGGTTTGCCAAAGTGACAGGGAAATTTGGGGAATATTTTCAGCCTAGCCCTGGCTGTGGTTCCACCCGTGCCACCCCAGCGTGCACACAGAGTTCTCTTGGGGTTTTGGGACTGGCAGCCACATCTCTGCCAGAGGGATTCTAGATATCCAGCCATCCAGGTTGAACACCCTGGCTCTGCCTCACAACCACCCACGAGCTGGGGATACTTGATAGAAAGAATTTTTATCGTATTTTCTCAAGGAGTTCCCAATTTCTTTCCTTAAGAAATGCAATTGGTTGGATCAACAGCTAATTTCAGCTGCTGCTTCTGCCGTGTTCCTGCAAGGATTTGAGAAGAATGGCTGGATTTATGGAATCCTGCTCAGGTTTTGTCTAATCCCTTTGTTTCCTCCTTTTTATATACAGATAAAATGGATCAAATCTCTGGAGAATGAAGTTTTTTTTCCCTGGAGAACAGTGGGATCCAGGCAAGGCTGGTTGAGAAGTTCCTCTGTGCAGACACCAGCCTGGAAAGGCGCTTTTAGGGCCTGGATTAATCCATCATTTATAACCATTCCCTCCTGGTCCTGCTGAGCCAATCAGCCCCAGGCCTCACTAATTGCCTTTTGCTGCAACATCAGAGCTCCAAAAGAGTGTTTTCTGTGAATTGGGCTGGGCAGTACCTGCAGCCCAGATTGCACCCCCTAAGCACTAATCAATGGCTTTGCTGATGTGCAAGCTTTCTCAGTTTGTGTCCAACACGATGGATTTTTCCAAGGAACATTTGTATGAATTTTTTTTCATACCATTTTTTAATTTCTTTCACATTTGTATGAAGCAGAAGTATCACCTGTCTCCTGAAGCAAGGCCAGCATCAGCCTGTTTTCTAAATTCTGGAATAATTACAGTTTAACTCCATACAATTTCTGAAATCTTTTTGCGATAAGCACAGCCCCTGCTGCATTTCCCAGCTCACCAGGCTCCCATTACATTTACATGGACAAATACAGACATTTGCACTGGATCTGACCCTAAAGTTTGGTGTACCAGAAACTACAGATAACACCAGAGCTGAGCTGCTGCAGATTAGAGATAATTAGAGATTGGCCAGTTAATTTCTACAGCAATTTTTAAGCTTTCACAGAAGAAGGAATGGTATAATTTCTTGTCTTAGCAAATTATAGTTAATTGTATGCAACTGTGTTCAGGACAGCTTGGCACCCAAATTAGTGACTGGGATGAAGCCTGAACTGCAAGGAAATCAGTGGGGATGGCAGGATGGGGATGGCAGGATGGGGATGATGGCTGGATGGGAATGGCAGGGTAGGGATGGCAGGATGGGGATGATGGCAGGATGGGGATGAAGGCAGGATGGAGATGGCAGGATGGAGATGGCAGGGTAGGGATGAAGTCAGGATGGAGATGATGGCTGGATGGGGATGGCAGGATGGGGATGATGGCAGGATGGGGATGATGGCTGGATGGGAATGGCAGGGTAGGGATGGCAGGATGGGGATGATGGCAGGATGGGGATGAAGGCAGGATGGAGATGGCAGGATGGAGATGGCAGGGTAGGGATGAAGGCAGGATGGAGATGATGGCTGGATGGGGATGGCAGGATGGAGATGAAGGCAGGATGGAGATGGCAGGGTAGGGATGATGGCTGGATGGGGATGATGGCAGGATGGGGATGGCAGGATGGGGATGATGGCAGGATGGGGATGATGGCTGGATGGGGATGGCAGGGTAGGGATGGCAGGATGCTGGCTGAGGGGACAAATGACAAATCTCTCTCCATTTTTCCCAGCAGTTCAAACACAAAGAATGCAGTTTGCCTGACTCCTCCAAGCGCCACGTGCAGAGAGATGGCTGTGCTGTGGCTCAGCAGAGCAAGACATTGCCTTCTGCAGCTGCCCCACGCCAAGCACTGAGGCTGGACACCCAAATTCACCTTTTCCAAGCACTGGGTGAGTGAAGCTGTGGAGCAGCAGTGGCTGTGCCTTGTCACCACATGGGTGACTCAGCACGGGGCAGCTCGGGGCACTGCAGAAAAAGGGGAAAGGGAAATGATGGAGGCAGCAGGGACACGACTGTCAGGTGACCACTGGGGCTGGTCACACGACAGGGGTGGCTCAGCACGTCCAGAAACATTGGTGACAAAAGGATGCTAATTTTAGTGTCCTAACATATTCTGAAATGGGACACAGAGACTCTTGTCCATGCAGAACCGCCGTGGAAGGAGCTGAAGAGTTGCATAGGAAACATTTAAAATGATCCAATACTGTTTTAAAAGATGAGGAAGTTCCAAAAGAGACTGTGCATGAAAAAATAACCAGGTTATTCTTTATCTGCTTATGCCAAAGTGGGGCAGAATGGTTCATTCCTTCCTTGTTGGACAAACATTTCCTTGTGAGAAGGAGCACAGGTGAGCAGATGATGCTGCTCCTGCTCCATCCATTGTCAGAAAACCTGGAAGGCTCAGTTTATCAAGCTTTGACTTCTGCTTCAGTCTTGAATTCAAATTCTTGGTGAATCCTGAACTCTGCAGCCAAAAAACTCTGGGGACACTTTTGGAATGATCCTCAGGCTGCAGAAAATGAAGGGATGATTCTTGGCAGGATGCTACTGGACTTTATGAGAGCCTTTCCAGCACCCCTGGTTTATTAAACAGAGAAATTGCTCTGTGTTCTCCTTCCTTCAAACCCCAATCTCCACATCTCCGTGGAGCAGCTCCTTCATTCCCACTGTGCCATGGCTGTCCCATAAATCACACTCCTACAACAAATAGGATTAATTACAGACCCAGAAATATTCCTGCCCACATTCCCACCCCTCCACAGCCCACAAAGCCCTGTGGCAATTAAAAAATGTGGATTATGGGTTGCTTCCCCAGGGTCACTGGAAAGCTAAGGGCAGATGCTTGGAATCCTCTGGCTGTCAGGAATGCTGCTGCTCTCTCAGACGTGAGTACCAAATGAATAAATAAATAAATATTCCGAGGCCAAGTTGGTTTTTTATTCTATTTTGAAACCTCCCGTTGATGCAACAGGGCAGGGCAGTGCAGTGCTGCAATAGGGCTGTGTTTGAAAAGGACAGTGAAAGTTTCACCTCAGCACCAGACAAAAGCTCATGGATTCCATTCACAGCAGGGATTTGGTGCAGCTCCAAACTGGGAGGACCTGCCTGTGGTGCACTCACCCTTGGTGGCCTTCCTGTGTCTTCAGAGTGATGGGAATCACAGAACCCTGGCATGGTCTGGGCTGGAAGGACCTTAAAGCTCATCCAGTGCCACCCTGCCATGGCAGGGACACCTTACACTGTCCCAGGCTGCTCCAAGCCCTGTCCAGCCTGGCCTTGGACACTTCCAGGGATCCAGGGGCACCACAGCTTCTCTGGGAATTCCATCCCAGCCCCTCCCCACCCTCCCAGGGAACAATTCCTTCCCAATATCCCATCCATCCCTGCCCTCTGGCAGTGTGAGTCCATTCCCTGTGTCCTGTCCCTCCATCCCTTGTCCCCAGTCCCTCTCCAGCTCTCCTGGAGCTCCCATAGACTCTGGAAAGGACTCTAAAATCTCCCTGGATCTTCTCCTCTCCAGGTGAACATTCCCAGCTCTCCCAGCCTGTGAATGAAGCACAATGACCACATGAGAGATCAGAGAACATTCCCATGAGGAAGGATAGGAGGGAATATGTTTGCAAATGCAACTGGAAATAATGAATCAACATCAAGACAAAAAACTTTGGTTAAAAAACCAATGAATACTGAAAGACCATAAATCTGAGAATATTTTTTCCATGAAGTTCTGTTTCTTGGTATCCTAAAAGCAAATGTATCCTGGTTTTTAGGGCAAACCTTGAACTCACCTTGATCTTCCTGAGATGCCTCTTTCTCTCAAGAGTTTCTCAGAACTAGGGAAGACCCTAAGGAGGAGGAAGGGATTTGTCCTGTACTCACACTGTAACTTGCATGGAATTCCTGACATTTGTCCTCTTCTTTCCCCTTTTTCCCTCCATCCATTTCTCTTCCCTCTGAATATTACCTCCTTCCTGGCAGCCATGGGAAGAGCAAGTCAGAGTTTGTGAGCCAGGAAGGGTAAAGGGACCAAAGGCTGGAGCTGTGGCTGCACTGCTGCAGGGAAAAAGGGAACAAATTCCAGAAAGCTTGAGGAAACCGAACTGTTTCTTTGTGACAAGGATCTCTTCTAGGATTTCTCATTCTGTTTATGTTCAGCAATTCATTTCGAAGAAATACACAGTGGCAGATTTTTGAGGCCTGAAAGAAGCTTAAAAACATCTCATAAAGGCAGAGCAGGAGATGATTCACATTGGGTTTGATTTCAAAGTCCTCTGACTTTCTCAGTTTTAAAAGAAGGGAGGAATTTACTTCAGGATCATCAGAAAGTTAATTCTGAGAATATATTGATATTAATGATCAGAACGGAAGTAAAGAGAAACTGTTCTGTGTGAGCTAAAAGCCATTTTTATCCCTTTCACCTCTTTTACGATTGCAAACATTGCAGCACAAGTTTCACAAAATGAAGTTTGTGTTGTCTGAACAAATCTCTCCTAGAATGAATGACATTAACACTGTTCCTGTGATTTAAAACATTCATTTGCTGCCTCTGCTTTGATTTTCCAGAGCAGTCGATGCAGTGATGTTCCCCTCCTTCCCCCAGGACTGGATTGATCTCCAGCATGAGCTGACTGCTCCTGGGAATTCTGCGAGCAGGTAGGAAATTCCAACTCCTGTGCCTTCCAGCTCCTGACAGTGCCACCAGGGCATGGCACCCAGAGCCAGGCTGGCCCTGTCCCCTCTGTCCCCTCTGTCCCCTCTGTCCCCTCTGTCCCCTCTGTCCCCTGGCACTGCACAGGGTATCTCTGAGGGGAGCCTGTGCTCTGGCACCTCCTTTTTGTTTTGGCTGTGCAAGGATAAGATCCAGCAGTCTCCTGCTTTCCTTATGGAATAACTCTGTCTCCACTACCTTCTTTCTTCACTGATAATTAGAATCTGCTAATTGTATAAATTGAATAATTGTATCATTGAATAAATGCTGCCTGGCAGAATGTGATGCCCAGCCCAGCCCTGAACTCTGCTTCTCCAGCCCAGCAGCCTGGATCTGCACACCCTGCGGTGCAAATAGAGGTTGTTATTCTATTGTAAGTGGTAAAGTGCATATATTTAAGTTATTTCTGTGCATTGGCATGATTTAAGGTTGCAGCGATGTGACAGAGACTAAACAGGGGAGTTTGCCTTGAAATGCTGATATGTGGAAGAAGCAGTGATGAGATTAAGCTCCAGCAGTCTAAATTACAGCGAGGAGCTCCAGATCTGTCCTAACCCTAAATCTGTCATGTAAAAAACGAGGGGCAGCAATAAGCTGAGTGCCAGCAGCCTCTCGGGGCTGTGGCTGGTTATTTGCACGCTCTGAGCAGAGCACAGGGGTGGAGGAGCAGCAGGGCTGGCGCTGGTCAGGCCAGGATCCCAAAATCCATCACGGTCTGTGCGACACAGCTGGAAGGGAGATGCTGCCCTGCTGCATCCATGCCTTCAGAGCTGGTTCCTTCCCTGGGAAATTCAGTGTAACCTGGCATTACTTGGTGAAAACACACTCAAACCCAGGCAGTTTAGGTCTATTTCTCAACTTTTCACACTTATTTTTTCCACACCCGAGGTTGCCATTCCAGCAGACAGAAGATTTTGTAGAAATACATTGGCCATTCATTTTTCACATCTTCCTTTGAACGAGGAGTTCTAACCTCTCACTGCAGGTTACAACTACCTGAGGTCTGACACAGTTTACCAATTCCTAAACTGTTTTGGGCACATTTGGATACTTCAATTTGCTATCCATAAAAGCATGGATTTCCATGGGAAGACTTTGCCTAGCAGTTCATGGGTTTATTTCATCTCTATTCTTTTTTGAGCTCAGAATGATGTAAAATCAGAAACAACAGAAGGCAGAAAGCAAGAGATGAGTCTTGTGTGAATGGAATGAGCGTTGCGAATGTCTGTCATGTTTATTTGATAAAATGATTTACATGATAGAATGATTAAAGTGATGTAAACAATGTTGGTCCTCAGCCCCTCCAGAACTGAGGTTACCTGGACAAATGCAAGACTTCCACTCGATCAGACATCACAGAGTGAGCTGTTCTCTCCCTCAGAACCTCAGTTTCTGCCATTGCTGATGGCTCAGAGTTGAGGAGGTGAATGAGAGGTTCAATCCTGTCCGTAAGAGCAGTTTTACTTTAATCCACGTTTTCTGGGTCTTTCCAATGTCCTGCAGCCTCCTTGCAGACCTGGGTGCCTTGGAGAGCCTTTTCAAATTCCTGCTGCTCACCTGTGAGAGCAGAACATTCCTTATGGAGCTGGGAGGTTCATGGGGATTTTAAATATGCACTGTGGATACTCAATGGGATGAAGGAGTAAATCTGCATTTAGACAGATGCTACTATTGCTATGAATACATCATCATTTTGAAATGAATTTTTGTCAAAGAGCTGCTTTTAAAGGATTCTTAAAAAGAATTATAAGAAATTATAAGAAATAATAGGTCTTAAATAACAGAACTGTTCTCTGTTGATATCAAAATGAGTGGTGTGTGAGTGACTTCAATCCTTCTAGCAAACAGAGGAGTGAGTAGCTGAGGTGTTTCCTGTCCACTGCATGTGAGAATGGGCAACAGACCTCAAAATTAATGTTTGTATTCTCCCATCCCATCTGCTCAGAATGCCTCCAGACATTCTGCTGGAAAGGTGTCAGAAATGTGGCATTTTTGTGAAAGGCTGTGAGGAAAGTGTACAGACCTTGCACAAGAGTCAGTCGCTGGTTTATTTATTCCGAGGACTGGAATGTGACCACGAGTCACTTTTAATCAGCCAGGGCTCTCTCGGGGGGCTCAGACACCCATTGCAGGAATTGATGCAATCCTGCTCCACTCTTGCAATGAGCTGTGGGCAGAGTTTGCAAGACTTTCCCTCAATTCCCATTTCTGCCATCAGCCTGTCACTGGGTAACCCTGCTGGGAGTGGAGATGGGATCCAGCAGGGATCTTCACATCCCAAGATTTTTACCTGAATCCAAGGGTATTTCCTGTGTATGGTTTCTGCAGCAAGACACAGGGGCTGACACATCACTTTGAGGGGCAATAATCACACATATTTCTGTGTGTAAGGAGTTACACTGACCACACACATTGCAGAAACATTTTGTTTGCCAAAGCCTGGCAAATTTAGCCTGGATAAGAGATAAGAGATTTCCATGTTAGTTTCATGTGTCCAAAATGAAAAGGTTCTAGAGGTCACATCAGGCCCTCAAATCACTCCATGCTGTGCCCCACAGCAAACCCTCAGTGACCCTCCTGCCACAATGGCTTGGTGCAGGTGGGATTGGCTGAAAATCAGCAAAAGTTCTGTTTGTGGCTTCAGGAGATGAGCTGTAACCAGCAGTTCACGCTCTTGCAATTGTGGTAACTCTACAGTATGAGAAAATAATGTCAAAAATCCAGGGTTTTTAGCTGCTCAGTTGAGGTGAACAGAGGCAGAACTCTCCTGAAGCAGCAGCACTGTAAACTGTCTCATTTTCTGCATTTAATCTGAACCAAACAGCTCATGAATGAATCTCAGGGAGCCTGAGCATGAACCATTCCATGTTCCACTCCTGCTGGAAGCTAGGTGACACAGGAGAGAATGTCCTGTCCCTTAATGCAGTGACAAACACTTCAGGCTGACCAGCCAGGACTGCTGTCCCCTCTGGAGTGTTGATTCAACAGCATGGGGACAGCAGGGAAAAGCAGCGGCTCAGCACAAACTGACTTGGCAAACAGCACTGGTGGGCACAAATACCCTGCCTAGGACAGGAAAATCATCCATTTAAAAGTTGAATCTCTTGGATCTCTCTTTTCAGGATAAGGTCACAGTCTGCTCAGGAAAGCTTCACAGAAAAACTGCACGGAAAAGCTGCTCAGAAAAAGCTGCTCAGAAAAAACTGCTCAGAAAAACTGCACAAACAGCCCAGCAGGCACCTAAAATAATCTGATTCTGTCTTTGGCCACCTGGTTGCCAGGTTGTCATCTGGGGATGTTAAACTTGTGGTGAGAGATCTGGGAACATTTCCTGTGTCAGCAACCACTGAGGTTTTGGTTCTGCAAGGGCAGAGTGGGGCTGTGCCCACTGTTTATGGTGGAATAAACACCACCACGTGCCAGTTCTGCAGTTCTGCTGTCAGGCCCCAACCAAGAAAACGAAATTCCAGCTCCACTCTGTGTCTCATCCTGCAAAATTCAGCCCAGGTGGAATCTCTGAGCTGCAGAGCTGAGAGATGCTTGCAGAAAGATAAGAACAGGAGCTTGGGAGCCTTGGCAGATGGGACTGCAAAGCTGTTCCTGACAGAAAACGGAGCTGAGCTCTGAGATGGATGAGTTGACACCCAGAGTTCAAGTGTGGGGAAGTTTATTTAGCCTGCAAACGTCTTCATTTCCAGCCTGCTGTCTATACCCTTCTTGGGACTAAAAATAAACCTCTAGACGCAGTAAAGAAAGTCATTTGCTGGCACTTGGGCCTGATTTAAGAATTGAAAAAGAAGGAAACATGAGTTGCATTTCTGTTAAAAGCACTTAATCAGCAAACCAGAGTTCCTTTAAAACCTCGCTATGGTTAATTCTCCTTCCTTTTACTAAGCAGTCTTCCTCTTCAAGCCTCAATAATTTTTTTTTTCCCAACAAAAGACAGAAATAGTTTTAGAACAACTTTTACTAATGTTTACTGTGGCATATCGTGCTTGTAAAATCTTTTTAATCTGTAACCATTTAACTTTTCTTGGCAAGATAAATCCACGGCGATACAGATATTTTGTAAATAGCACTCCGACTCAGCATCTGAGTCAGAGCAGATAATAAAGAAAGTGGCATTTCAAACAGAGCAGGGCTTGCAGGGTGACAGGATACAGTAAGCAGGAATTTTAGGATGAAGCAGAGTTGAGAGTTCAGGATGTTCTGCATGGCACAGATGGCAGCTTTGGGTCCTGGGAGGGCATTTCTGAGGTCAGCAGCCCTCCCTGGGGGAAGTGAGTCAGCAAAAGCGTAAGTGATTTCAACACCTTTGGTATAAATTCCATAGATTACTAATAGGAACTTTACAAAACTCGTGCTAATTTGGGACCTGTGAGACTTTCCACGGAGGAACTTTCAAAAATGCCACACACTGCCACAATATTTGCATGGCAGGAGAGCTGAGGACTCAAGGGGGAGCAAGATTTGACTTTGCTGCATTTGAAAAGATTTGACTTTGCTGCATTTGAAAACAGCCCCTGGCCCAGCAAAGGTTAAGGCAAGACACCAGGGTTGTAAGCTAAGTGAATGAAGAACATTCAGAATGAGAATAATTATGTTATTGAGACTGAAATATATTGCTATTTACACCACCGTTCCAAAGTTCTAGAAGAACATTTCTAGCAAAGGCAGATATATCTAAGATGTTTATGCTGGTAAGCAAAACCAGTTGGAAAACACACACCTCGAGGTGAAAAGAAAGCTTAAAAAAGCAGTTTTCAGGGGAAAAAATATTAAAAACCCAAATAAACTCACGGAATTATATCTAGAACAGAATTAGCAGGTGTGAGCCTCTCCAGACCTTAAACACTTTCAAAAGCATCTCTGGGAGCCTCTTCAGAGCTGTATTCAGCAGGTGCTCTGTTCTTCCAGGTATTTTCCCTAATCTAAGACCCAAATCCATAATCCAGAGGCCTGCAGGCATTTCAGGGAATGATGATTCTCCCGGAGGCTGGATTGAACATACCCATCTGTAGATGGAGTTTTCCATCACTGACAGCTTGGAGGTGTTAATTCAAACATTAATTCATTTTCCTCCATTGTTCCAGGGCACAACAGGCTGGAAATCCCTCACATGAAAGGTGATAAATGTAGAAAGCCAAAGCATGTTAGATCAGCAAATTATGTGTGTCATTCCTCCCTGCTGTGGTGCAGGGAAGGATATGAGGAATGGGATGTTTCTGTGGAGTTTTGCTCATTCGATTCTACATGATTTGCATGTTTGCATCTCTTGTCCCACGCATCTGAGTGCCAATATCCAGTTGTCCCTTGGCTGTTAATCAACCTCTTCCCTGGTGACACAAAACCCAACCATGTCACAAATTGCACAGTTGGCTCCACAGGGATTGCTCATCCTCAAACACAGCCATCCAAACCGCCTGGATTTAGAGGAGAAGCAAAAGGATTGGAAGTTGTTGGGAACTGCATCACACGTGAAAATGCAGAAACATACAGTAAGGGCTCGGCTGGGCTGCCAAAACAACTGTGGATTTTATTTTGGGGACATCTCCTGGGCAGGAGCAATAATGGGGTAACAGCTCAGTGAAGAGCAAACACCTCAACTTGGGTTCAACACAGCGAGGGCAGCTCCAGGGGTGGGCTGGGAAAACAGCACAGCACATCATGGGAAAATCAAGTGCTTAGTCCTCTCTTTTCACTTCACAGTTCCAGCAGTTATTTAGCCAAGGTGTAAAAACCTGCATTTTAACGAAAACCAAGCCTGGCAGCTTCTGTATTCACATTTCCCAGCGCAGTGCAACACCAAACACCACTCTCCAGGTGGGCAGAGGGGATTTTCCCCCTCCAATGCATCCTCTGAGGTCTGCAGTACTGCTGCTGCCCTGCTGCGGCTGCGCTGCTCAGAAAGGTCCTGAGCAACCAGTCCTGTCCTGTGCAAACCTCCCTAATTTCCTCCTGTTGTTATTATAATCTTGTTAATATGGTCATAGGAACACGGGCACTTCTCCCAGTGATCACGTTCATGATCAGGGTTTATGTTCAAGTTTTTCAATTCTTAGCATAATGAATTCTGGATCATGCCCTTCTTTTTTGCCCCCTGATTTCCAAATCATGTCTTGCTTCCAGGTCCTTCACTACCAAATAATGTTTAAATTCCATTTGATAGACTGGTCCTCTCCCACATGTGCCATGTCCACATGAGCAGGATTGAAATGGCCATGCCTGACCTGCCCACTCCAGCCAGAACTGCTCACCACTGTCTGAGTTCTGAGAGGTGTTCCTGGATAAACTACCCACATAAACTTTATAAACTCCCTCAGATCAGCAGCACTGCTCTTTTATCCCACGGCAGTGGGAGCAGACATTTTTTTAGGGAGAGGAAATTTAGGGAGAAAGAGATTCAGCTTTATGCTGAATCTCACTTTGCTGGCAATAATCAGGAGGCAGATGTGATAACAAAGCTCTTTGAGCTTGATGTTCACCTCTGAAATTTTGGTGTCTGCGCAAGAGATTTGTTGTGAGGCTCAGAGAAGGTGCAGAACATCCAGGTGGAGATCCCACATCCTCCCCAGCTGCTCCAAGGATGTGAGATGCTCCCAAAACCCAAAAAAAGCCACCTAACACTGCCCATTCTTTCCAGCCTGCCTGTCCTTTACAGAGCTTGACAGATGCAAACAAGACTTTCCTGCTGTTTGCACTTCCTTTTATGAGTTATTTACCTTTTTTTATCTGGAGCCTGGATTTCAGGCACTCCTGTGCTCACAGTTCTTCTCCTGGGGAATCCAGTCAGTGGCTGTTTGGAGCTTAGTCATTGTTCAAACAAACCCACAGCACACCAGAGCTATGTGGAGACAACCAGCCTGGTTTATTCAGTTTATAGGTCTATCCTACACTGACAAAACTCTCTTTTTTCAACATGAATAGGCCTAAATTTACTGTATTTGCCACAATAAAAGAGGCAAGGCCAAAATCAGTTCAAATAGTTCTGTAAGAAGCTTAACATACTTTGAAAGCTCTTTGTCATTCTTTCTTGCAGTCCAATCCCAGGATCGTGCAATTAAAAATCAGCCTTTCAGTTCCATGCCTGTGACAATCCCTGCCAGAATCCCAGAATATTCTGAGTTGGAAAAGCCCACAAGGATTATCAAATGTGGATCCATGGATCCATCATCATCAAATGTGGCTGGAGGATAAACCTTCAGCCCAACATTGCTGAGACACCAAAAGCAGGTGATGGGGAAATGAAAAAAGGGATTTAACCTGTCCTGGGGTTCAGAAGGGGCAGAGGGAGGTGAGGAGCAGAACACAGGAAGGACAGACAAAGGAGCCAACCAAGCACACAGAAAGCCCAAATGAGACACCAAGGCATCAGGAGCTGCTCCCTGGGTTTATGACAGCAATTGTTTGCCTTCGTGTGCTCATAAAGGCATTTCAAATAAACAGAACATTTCCTAGTAGAGGCCATGGCACTGGTTTTTTTTGCTGGTAAAAGTTTCGAGAATACCATAGGAATATTAAGATGCTGACATGTGAAACTCAACAAAAGAGCAACAAGCCTTTTCCTGTTATTAAACAAACGGAAAGTAAATATTCGAGATTGGGATATATTCCATAAGAGGATGTTCTGGGTCTGGTTGTTTGGGGGGATTTTTTTGTCTCTAAAAACATATATACTTTTGGCAACAAGTTGGTTTATTTGTTTTATTTCAGTTCTTAGAATGTGATGATTTAGGGATTTTTCTTGATTTGTTTGTTATTTTGTCCTTCTGTCAGTTGTGACACATGAACCTAGATAGCATTTAGGACAAGCTCTTTGACATATTTCAGGTAAAATCTGAATCCTGTGGGATTGTTTCTGTGCAGAAATCTTCAAGCACATTCCTGGATCAGGCACAGTCCAAATTAGATGGCGTGACACCACATTTTCATTTTGTTAGATAATAAAATAACCTATTCTGCTTCCTTAGCATTGTAAATGAGGTAAATGTTTTGGAATCAAATTTGGTTTTTGATGTTACGCTCACAGCTATGGGAATTATAAATCACTGTAGCCTCGTTTACATGTGGTTCTGGAAGCTGCTGCCTTAAAATGGTCTGGCATGTAGCATTCCCTAAAATCTATCCTATCCATACATTTAACAAACTGAAAATGCCTGGGAAACCAGAAAAAAAAAACACTGAAAAAAATCTGCTGGGTTATTCCTAGAACGGAATTCAGTAATCTCAAATAAGGCCTTCATTTCAGCCCTTGGAATTCCCTGGTATCTGAATGAAACCACTGCTCTCTGACCTCTTATTAACGAATGGGTGTGCAAATCACAAAAACAAGCAGTGAAAAACATCTTCAATAAATGAGCACTGAGACCCAAAGGCTGCTACCTCCAGTTTGTTTAAAACTGGGAGCAGGAAAAGCTCCATGTGCTGACTTAGTGCACAAAACTGAGCCTTCCAGCATCCATTAGACACCCAGGAAAAGTAGGCAAATATTGGCCATCAATATTTGAGGAGTAATGTAATGACCAAAGCAGTTATTTAACACTTAGGCAGGTGTTTCTGAAAATCTGAGCCCCTGGTTCAGGGCTCTGTGCTCATCTGAATCCAAAAAAAGGGCCATGCAGAGAAAAGCTGGAAGCCAAACAAAAAAGAAAACTAAAAAAAACCACTAAAAATCTGGAAAGCCTTTTTAATTTGTTCCTACAAGTTAATACAAAGCACGTAATAATTTGGAAAACATTAGGAAAAGCAAGAGAGACGATAATCAATATCGGGAAAGTCTTCCAGCCCTTCTAGGATCAGTTTGAGTGTCAAAGATGTGCAATTTAAAGGTGGTTTTGGAGTATTTTGTGCCTTTTCAGACACAGGCCCAGGTGCACACTTGACTGATCTGAAAATCACATTCATATCTTGCAGTGGAGCTCAACAATTGCTCTGCATTCTGCACAGGGCTGGGAGTGGAGCTGAAAATTGCTGAAACATGGACACCTAGTGGAGACACCCAACTCTCGCTGTGCTCTTCCCAGTTGGAATGCACACCCAAAAAATGAACTTTTACTGATCATCTCGCTGGAATCTGGAGCTTTGTTCTCAGGAGGTGAAGGTGATGGAGCCAGGATTTGACCCAACAGAAGTTGTGCCTCACTGAGCAGCTCAGTCAGGGCACAGATGGAGCAGAAAAACTAATGAGCCACACAGAGTTAAATGGTGCTTCACCAGAAGGTAAATAAATCTGGGGCTGCAGCTCCAGGGCTGGGTGAAAACCAGGGCTTGAAGTGCCCTTAATTCCCCCTGGAATGGCCAACTCAGGGCTTTTGCATTTGTTTCCAGGGGGAGAAGGAAAGCAGTGGCTTTGGGGAGAATGGAGGCAGAGAAAATTAATGTTCACGTCATTTTCAAATGCATGTAGAATACAAATTGAGGGCAGGAAGTGACTGTGATGGCCTCAGAGAGCTGGGATGGGATGGGATGGGATGGGATGGGATGGGATGGGATGGGATGGATCCTACATGAATTCCACATCAGTGTGTTTAATCTCCAAGAACACACAATCATTGTCCATGTCCGAAGCAAATATACTCACGACACGTTCATTTCTAATGTCCTCTTTTCTCATGCTGTTCCCTTCACTGCCATCCACCTCGGGATTGCTGCTATTATGGGATTCCTCACTGGGTTGGATGCTTGGCCAATATTTGACTTCTCTTTTTTTGTCTCCTGTGAAAACCATCTGAAACTAAGCAGAAACCAACCTTGATTTATTTCTTTAATAAACAAAATTAAGATGCTGCATGTTAATAAAAATGAAAAGTATTCCCCAGTTGTTTTTTTTTTTAAGTTTCCAAAAACAGTCCCATATCTCTGTCAAAGTTAATGTAACCAGAATTTCCATGGGAATTTCTGTCAGTCTGGGGAAACTGGAACTGCTAATGTAAATAACTACAGCCCATCCTCCCACTGCTGTCCACAGCACCTTGTGAGAAAGAAAAGGGCTTTATTCAGAAAGGAGAGTGCCATCATGGGGTTTTTGTGGATTACAACTCGTAGGGGATAACAAAATTTTACAGGAACGTTCTGTCAAAGCCAGACCGACATTATTACAATGACGAATCATGACTTGAATTTCATGAGATTCTGTGCAAAACCCTTTTTTTTTTTTGGCACAGGTTCCAAAGTTACCTAAAGACACTGTAAGAACAGATCATTCTTTTACAATTTTATTAGTAACTTTCTACATGGGTGAATAGTTTTACAGGCTGACATTTCTGTTTCTTTTAATAAGCCTAAGCATGTAAAATATGTATTTAAGGAGTACCTTGCCTGTATGTTTTGGCTGAGGTAGGACTGAGAATTAACTCCCAACTGCCTCTAAAATGCCCAAACACTCAGAAAACTACCTTGGATAGCAAAACTCCCTTGTGCCCTTCTGCACATGGCAACTCAGTTTTACTGGGGTAGAAACTTCATAGCATGGTAACTGGTTAATATTAGCTGTTAAATATTAGTTAACCTAATATTAAATGAGCTCCTATTTTACAAATGGAATGTTTCTTCCAAATGATTCCAGATGGACTTTGCAATGGAACAGTGCTTGCGGAAGGACACAAACCACAGGCAGGCTGAGAGCACAGGATTGCAACTGTTATGCAGATTTTAGAGGAAATTACCACGTGTGTGGTCACAGGAGGAGTTTAATGAGCCTGATGCTGAGATCACATCTTGCCACTGGAACTGCTTTTCAGCACTACTCCTCCACCAGGGCCTGGGAAATCCTGTGATGACACAGAGCAGGAGCATCTTCCCCCTGGAAAGACATGCTGAGAGTTCAGAGGGATTCCTATGGTTGCATTGGTGTCCCCACGTGGATCCCATAATATAGCCATATTTATATCCATACAGCTTGGAATTTCTGGGTTGGCAATGCAAACAACAGGACATTGAGAGTCAGGCAGCACTGCTGAAAACCAGGCAGCAAAAGCAACTGTGTCAGAGTTTAAGGCAATCCATTTCCAGAACTGAAGGGTTACGGCCATGGTGATTTAGGGAAGAGTCATATTGGCCTTGTCAGAAAGCTGACATTGGCTTGGACCTTAATTTAATAAAGCAATAAATCAGCTGAGTAGCAAGAAATAGCAAGCAATTGAATTCTCTGCGTTTGAGCGATGAATCAGCCAGAGACACCACGGAATACTCTCTTCTCATCCTGCCATTCCTGAGCCCGAGGACTGGATGGAGCACAGAGAGGGAAAGCTGACGGATGACTCGACAGGAGCTGCAGGGCGTGCAGCCTCTGTAGGGCAGCAGGGAGCTTGTGTTTTCTGCCACACTGCGGGCAGAGCAAGAACACTCCTGGAAGGCAAAACAAACCCTGAGAAGTCTCAGGAAAGGGATCTCCAGTGCTTTTAGTGCAGTGCTCAAGGCAGGATTACCTTTGTTGGTTCTGGCCCTGAAAGATGTTTGTCTAACCTGCTCTGAAAACTCCCAGTGATGGACAGAGTACAATCCTCAGCGTTGTCCTCACTCGCAGGTACAATATTATTTTGCAATATGTTTTGTTCCTCCTGTATTCCAGTGGTCCTGCAGAACAATGCAGGTCTGTTTTGTCCATTTTACCATTTCTAGCCTGAGCTTTTTCAGCCTCATTCCTGCTCCCTTGGATCCTGACATTTCTGACTCCCTGGGATGCACTGTGACCTCGAGAGTTGCAGTTCAGAGCCTTTAGGATCTGCCTCCTCATCTGCTGGCTCATCATGAAAAGGGAGCCTGCAGACATTTGTGAAAGTGTCTGTACAATTATTGATAGGAGAAATCGATAGATAAAAGAAATGTGACAGGACTCATCTAAAGCTTGTCCTTCAGACAGCAATTTCTGGCTGCAGCACGATCGGGGCTTATCATCAGAAAGCAGAACAGATATTTGGTTGAAGAAACAGGAGTGTGAGTAAGTTAATTGAGGGACTGGCTGTCGGCTCCCTCCCAAGGCTGCACGCTGATAATGCGATGTGAATGACCTGTAGCTCCTTGTGTTTTGTCTGCTCCTCCCTGCAATGAACATCTCATAGTAAATGTGTCTGCACAAGGAGAAAATACAGATACAGCCAGCAGAGATAAACTCCACTTCCATTGCAATGAGACTTGACCAATTTAGAAGGAATTTTGAATCAGAGTGACATCTTTGATGCTTACTCACTTTCATTTTGTTATGTGGAACGTTTTAATTTGGGTGTTTTAAAGGCAGAGCTCTGAGAATGAACGTGAAGTTACTGGAGCATCTCTGTACTTTGCTGACAGGAATACAAAAGGCTCCTCTGTGTGTTTGGCTTTAACACTTTTTATGTGAATCAACATCAAAACAAATTAACAGCCCTGAGCTGGTGGATAAGGTGAGCCTCTGTAGGCAATAACTGTAGGAACGTAAGTTCAGTAACCCCACGTTTTGTGCTATTATTCCTGCCTGGCCTTGTAACCACTATTGCCTGCCCTTTGGCTCACCACAAAAAACAGCAATGAGAGATAAAATACCTCCTGAGAATGATGGTTTATTGCAACTTTTCAGCAGTGAATTCCCTGATCTCTGCTGGGAATCAGAATTCTCTGCTGAGAGTCTGTGGCCCTGGAGCCAAATGGTCTTGATCCTCTTTGTGGGACAGTGGTACCTCAGAGGGCAACCTCAACATAGGAGCAGCTGTGTTGTGGCTGAAGGTGTGACTCTTGGTTCCATGAGCAAGGCTCAAGCTGCAAACAAAATCACAGTGAATCCAAACAGAAAAAGGGATGGTGGCTCTTCACTAAGTAGCGAAAATGCTTTGGATTTTATTCAAGTACCTTTATGTTACAGCTGCACAAGCACATCCCACCGAGCTGGCTCTGAGCTGCAGCATCACCATCAGCAGCTGGGCCAGCGCTGCCTTATCCCAGGTGGCCACTGAGCCACAGCTGTGCCACGGCTTTGTTCCGGAGCCAAACAAGGGACACATTGTCCCTGCCTTGCCCACAGCGCCAAGAAACCATCTCCCCGTGTGTCTCCTGCCCCTCCTCGTGGAGCTCATCGCTCACTCCGAGAGTTTCTCCCCCCTGCTCACGCTCAAGCCGCAGCGCCGGCTGACTTGTCTGCGGGGACAGCAGGGCAGCCCCGGCGGGGACAGCAGCGCAGGGAAGCCGGGAGCGCGGTCCTCGGCCTTCCTGCCGGGAGCATCCCTCGCCCTGGGCCTGCAGCCGGACCGGGACACCGCGTCCCCACCTCTGCCAGGCCGGGACACCCGAGCCAGCCGCTGCCGGCGGCACCGGGCCCGCACGGCGGGGATGGAGCGGCACCGGGGATGGAGCGGCACCGGGGATGGAGCGGGACCGGGGATGGAGCGGGACCAGAACCGCCCGGGCGGGACCGGACCGCCAGCAGCCAGCGATGGGGCAGGACCATGAAGCGGGACCGGACCGAGGAGCGCCGACAGAGCAGGGCGGCACGCCCGGGTGAGGACGGAGCGGGGCGGGGCCAGATCTCCCTACGGGGGAAGATGGAGCGGGAGCGGGGATGAGGCAGGACCGGGAACACAGCAGGGCCGCGAACGCAGAGAGACTGAGCCCCGGGAGCGCAGAGAGACTGAGCCCGGGGGGCGCAGAGAGACTGAGCCCGGGCCGTGAGGCGGGCTCGGGGCGGGGCTGCTCCCGCGCGCCCGCTCGGTGCGCATGCGCGGTGGCGGCGCGGCGCTGACGGAATTGTGACGGGAACTGTGACGGTGCGTGGCGCGCGCGGGCGGCGGGAACGGCCTGAGCCCTCCGAGCCCTCAGAGACACCCGCGGGGGCACCCCGGGACCGGACACTGCCCCCGAGCCCTCAGGGACACCCACAGGGACAACCCGGGACCGGACACTGCCCCCGAGCCCACAGGGACACCCGCAGGGACACCCACAGGGACACCCCGGGACCGGACACTNACCCCGGGTCAGTCCGGTGCGGGCCCCGCCGTGCCCCTCAGCTGCAGCCCTAGGGATGCCCGGCCCGCCGCCCTGGCCAAAGCGCATCCGCTTTAAAGCAGAGAATCCAGTGCCAGCCCACGGCTCTTCCTGCGAAGCTCATTGCCGTGATCCTCAGAACCCCAGAATGTCCTGGGCTCGAAGGACCCGCAGGGATCGCTCAGTCCAGCTCCTGCCCTGCACGGACACCCCAGCAATCCCACTGTGCATCCCTGAGAGCGTTGTCCAAACGCTCCTGGAGCTCAGACTGTTCAGAACGGTTTATATTAGGCATTTGCGTGGTTTCTGCTCTTCCGCTCATTCTTCTGCTTTATTCCTGAATATACTTGATTCCTTTATCTACTCGAGTTTCCCATAAACTTGGCTGAGGAGCATCCCTGTCAGCTCTGCAGGGGATGCACCAGAGCCAGATTAGCAGAGATCTCCAGCACATTTCTGCCTGTGTTTGCTGTAAGAGCTACAGAATACAACCTGTGTTTCCCTGCATTGAGAATTCGCTGCTGCAAAGGGGGTCTTGCTGAAACAGAGAAAAATGGGTCAACCTTATCTCCTGAATGTTTAAATCTTTTCTTCCCACGTTTTAGGAGGAAAAAATAGGAAATGGCAGAAGCAGTTTTTCATCCCCCAAGAAGGAAAAGAAGAGTTTTCGAGTCATACGAGGCTCCCTTTCCTGTGGATGTAGGGGGGAAGGATTTCAGAGTATGCCAGGCTGAGATCATTAACAACAATGTGATTGTGAGGAACCCAGAGGATATTGAGCAGCTCTACAACAAGGTGCTGCATCCTGTTTGCACAATGTTTTTAAGTGTTTTAAATGCAGGTAAAACATAATACTGGTTCAAATCTGCTGCTTTTATGCTTTCCTGCCCCTCCAGCCTCGTGTGATTCTCCATATTTCCATTCTCTTCCGAAATCAGTACAAAAAATATATTCTGTATCAAATGTGAAAAGTCTTTCTCATCCAAGCTCGTAAATTTTGGAATTAAGTGATATTGTGAGCTAAGAAACAGCTGCAAAGTCTTCATGCTTCATAATGTCTCTTTTCAACATTACATGTAACTTTTCGAAGCATTTTCTTGTTTTTAAAGCTCAGAGGGTTGAAATATTAATGTTTTATAAATGTTTGTATCATTCTTTTAACTTCAGAGTGATTTATTCAGAGTGAAAATAAGCTGTATTGAGCTTCTTGTGTCAGTACCATTTCAGCAGCATTCTAGTGCACTGCTATCTCTTTGGTTTCAGGTGTTGTTTTCAAACATTTTAAAATGGGAGATGTTCGCTGACAAATATTTAGAATTCAGGAAAACGACCCAACACCCTCTAGGCTAAATGGGATTTAAATACCTGGTTAAATCAGGGGTTTAATCCTGAACCAGTTACCAGCAGCTAGACAAGCTTTAGGCAAAGCATAAATGCTGCAGGAGTTCTGCCATTTATTCCAGGTTATCTCATCAGTTCACGTTTTGTAACTGGGTAAGAAGCTAATTTTTGTGCCATGAGCTAATAGGGGTTTTTCTGTCCTTTGCAGGGCTATTTTGGAAAAGGAATCCTTTCCAGGAGCCGGCCAGTGTTCAGCATTTCAGATCCTCTGCTGGTGGCCAAGTGGAGAGGTAAATGGGGCTTGTTTGTACTTCATCACTGCTCCAGTAGCTCCTCTCACTTTCCCTCACTCATATTTTTCTAAATTACATGCAGAAGAATAATCTGCTGGGTCAGGTTGAGGATATCTCTCTCCCCATCCCTTGTGCCTTGGGAAAATCCAGGAACATGAACTGTGTGGGATTAATTTCTTAGTGCATTCTCCTAAACCTTCACTGAATTGTTGCTTGGGAAGTCTGAAGTAAAGGGATCATCCTGGGACTTTTCCTCATACAAATCTCCAATTTTCCTTGGGTTTAATCTGCAGATTTTTCAGTCCCTGAAATCACGAGGGAAGGATTTGGGAAGTTTTCAGGCTGCTTGTAGCCAGTTACACCCAGTCTGCTCTTGGCTGTTTGTAGAAAGAATCATTCTTTACCCATCTCTCTCACTTAATTTCCAATGGCATCTCTGGGTTTTATCCCATCCCTCCACAATTTTTTGGAGAAAAAGGGTGTATGTAGTTGTTCTCTTGTGCAGGCTGTTATCTCTGTACCTTCTCTGGTTCTGCTGTGTCCCTTCTTGAAAAATATGGCCAAAATGGCACTGAGGACTGAAAATGAGGATAATTACCACTTCAGTGATCAAAATCATACAAAAACATCTTTACATGGATGAAACAATGTATGTTTTTTCTTTATACAGGTGTTAACACAAGCATGCCTATAATTACGTCTCAAAAGTAAGTTAATTTGCTTTTTTCTTGGTGTTTTTGGGAAACTGATTGTTCTGGTTTATATTTTTCTTAGTGGTTTTCAGGTTGTTGGCTGTATAAATAATGAGGGTGACTTGCTTCTGTTTCTTTTCTCATTATTTCATTTCTAAATCACTTTGGAAGAAGTAGAAATAGGGTAGGGGATGATATTCAGGGTGGTTTTTCATGTAAGCTTGCAGGTATTGATTGCTGAATAGAAGCCAAGGCTGAGTGCATGCCCAGTATGGGTAATTAATTCATAATAATAACAAGCATAGTAAACATTCCTCAGGTGAGGAGCAGGAAAAGAAGTTTCTAGGGCAGGCTACTTAAAATACCTCTTCCATTTCCTTATGGAATTTTTATCGTGTAGGCTGAAGCAGCTCTTGAACTTTTATAATACACTGATAGTTTACTTTTTTAAGTATCAATTAACATTGGTAATGTGTACACTTAGCAGAACAGAGTGTTAGACCTGTTAAATAGTGTAAATCTGCTTAAATAGTGTATAAACTATTAAGCATGTGCAGGTGAGTTGCTCAGTTTGTTTTAATCTTATGATAACTCTAAAAAAATTCACTTAAATATGAAAATTATGCTACTTCAGCCCTCAATTTTAGGTGAGAAAAACAGTAACAATGTTATTCCTAATGCTGCTACATTTACTACTGCTTGGAGATGCTGAGCCTTAATGAAAGTGTGATTTTATTGGTGCTCAAAATGATCTGTCTCAGCAGAGACCTGCAAGTGCAGATTATATGGTAATTAAATAACGGGACAAAGAGGAGTGTTTTCTATACCAGAGTACAGCACTGAATTACCCAGCTTTATTAGGAGACTGCAGAGGGACTTGTATTTGTGTTGCCACATGGAATTTGCATTCAATTTTCTTTGTAGTTCTTCATTACCTGTGCTGTAACTGCTGCCGGAGGATTTTTTCAGGGAAATAAAATACACTGTACAAGATTTGTCCAGCTTGGAGGGAGGACAGCAGCACTCTGCAGCTTTCACAGGGTGAAGATTCGTGTTTCAACTGGATATTAATGTTATTTTCCAAGAAAAGGAACTGCAGGGGCATAAAATCTCTATTGAAAAATATTAGAAATAGTAGCTGAAAGCTGTAAATATCTCACTGATGGGTTTATTGTTATTTCTCTGGGATATAGCTGAGGATTTTGGTTAAAAAAGGTAGTTTCTAGTTTCTGCTTGGGATTTTTAGACTGGTGTTTCTGCTGTGCCATTGCTGTTTCCAAGGCAGTTAAAGCAAAGGTTTGGAGCTCCTGCTCTCAGTGCTTGGCTGTGCAATAGCTGAAGTGTGAGGGCTCTGCAGCAGAGTCCTGATGGACATGTTAATCCTGCAATTCCTGATACCAGCATGGTTTTGTGGAGAATTCAGGCTTAAGGCTTCCGTGAGAGAAGGGCCTTGGTGCCTGGTGAAGTTCCTGCTTGCTGGAGCGGCACAGCAGCTTGTGCAGAGCTCAGCAATGGTGTTTGTTGCCTCAGGAGTTTCAAGGCCAAACAGAGGCAGAGGAGGCAGCAGAATCCTCATGTTCATGAGGCTCCCTAAAAACTGGAGCTCCACTGCATCGATCACATTTGTGCACAGCAGCTGCTGGGGTGCGTTTGTGAGCTCTCCTGAACCTTTAGGGGTTTAAAAGTGTTAATGAAAGGAATTTATGCCCTAGAACTCCTGATTTGTTGTGTTCCCCAGGTACCAGCGCCGTGTCCAGTGGGCTAAAAGTGTCCTGCAGGAGCAAGGGCTCGACGACTGCTCCATTACCAAAATCCTGGACAATTACACCAAACCCCTGGGGCTGCCCCTCTCTAAAGGGGATAGGGCTGAGCAAACTGGGGACAGCTGCCCAAACACACAAAATACAGACCTTCACAAGCAACCTGCTGGCCATGAGGATGCTGAGGGTCAGAATGGGAGCTCCGAGAAGGAAGGGCATGCAGCCATGGATCCTGGGCGTGGCTCCAAGGAGCAGGAACAAGGGGATTCCAGAGAAAGGGCTGCAGGGTCCTGCCAGAGGGACTCTCCTGTGCACTGTGGCTGTGAGGTGAAGCAGAGCCCTGAGCAGAGGGCTTGGGAGGGGATGGACTCAAGGGAATGTGCTCCAGAATATGTGCTGGTGCAAGAGGAGGAAGAAGGAAGCTCCTGTCCTGGAGATGACTCCACTCATGCACAAGGGAATGTAAGGAAAAGGAAGATCTTAATCTTTTGGAAAAAGCTACTTTCAGAATTCAGTATTTTTTTGCAGTTTAACATTTTAGTAATACAGTCAATTTTTCTTGTAGCTTGTCAAGAAGGAAGTGTTAGTATGCAGAAAAAACCCGTTTAGGATTTTTGAGTACTTACAACTCAGCTTGGAAGAGGTATGTGTCAAGTACAGTGCAAGTTGGTTTACTTTTAGTCTGGAAAAGTAAGTATTAATCTGTGTTACAATGTCATTTAATACCTTTTTCTAAAGTACAGGGTCCTCCTGTGTCCCCTAAGTACTTGGATTGTCTTTGTCATTAAACTTAGCTTTGATAGCCTCTGATAATTACATGAGATGGTTAAAAATAGTAAGGGTCCAATCCCATCTCCTTTAGATGAACAATCCCACTGACAGAGAGACCAGTGACAGAACTTAAATATAGAAATACCAGGAATGCAATATTTTTTTCAGTCCTGTTTCAATTGTGCTGCTTCTAAATATATCAATGTGTTCGTTTTCACACCTTGCCTTCAGCAGGGATGACACTGGGACTCTTGTATTAAATTAATTAATTAAGTCTTTGTTCTTGCAAGGTTTTGCATATAAACCACAGGAAGAATGTGGCTATCAGTTAAACTTACTCTGTTTGTTTTTTCAGGCTTTTTTCTTGGTGTATGCCCTGGGATGTTTAAGTATTTATTATGGTGAGGTAAGAGATTGGATTAATTTTGGATTACTGGGGATGCTGTTTGTCTGGAGATGGTTTGGCCTGAAATTTTTACCTATATAGGAGTGATTTATGCTGTTAATTCTGGAGAAGGAATAGCAAACAGAGTAATTGGGAAGTTTTTCTTACAAGTAATGGTGTTCCTGTTCAGGAAATACAGGTCTGAAAGCTTTAAGTTTACCAAGACAAATATAATTAAGCAGCCATTCTGTAGAGAAAGGATTTTTGTTGTAACCTAGGCAAGAAATGTGGGAGAAATAATATGGGAATAGTCTCACCTGAAATGGCAAAATTCGTTGGAGTTTTAAACATTAATTCTATCAAGTTGTTACTCATGTAATGACAATAATTCAAACCTGTGCTTTTAGTTTAAGATTTATCAGCCTTCCTTTTAAACAAGAGTGGTATGGGACTGATTGTGAAATAACTAAAAGACCCACTAAATGGAGCAACAGGTTTCTGTCTTGAATTTAGGGATTCTGTATTTTATTGCCTAGCTCATGCTGTGTGCAGCAGACTGTGGTATTTGCTATTTGGCTGTTGTGATATTTGCTATTTGGCTGTACTGCTGTGTGTAGTAGAGCAGAGCTGTTTTCTCTCAGTGCAGTGACCTTGCGTGTGCTTTCCAGGAGCCCCTGAGCATTGTGAAGCTGTGGGAAGTGTTCAGTGAGGTGAAGCCTGATTTCAAAACCACCTACATGGCCTATCACTACTTCCGAGGCAAGGGCTGGGTGCCCAAGGTGGGGCTGAAGTATGGCACAGATCTCTGTGAGTATCTCCCAAAAATGGCATCATTTCCATCACTCCTCATCCAGGCAAGGCAAAACTCCAGGGCCAGGCAGGAATTCAACAACAAGAATTCACCAAATGAGTTCTGAATGCTGCAGGACTGCAGCAGCCTTTCCTGCTTGCAGTTGGCAAAAGACCTTTGGGGTTAGCAGTGAAGTTGGGGTGTCAGTGGAAAGGGACATCCCCTATCCAGTAGGTGAAAAGAGAGCTTGGAAGGTCTTGTTTTGCTTCATGAGGTCATAATTCCTACAGGATTGCACTGAAATTCCCAAGTTTCTCTGTCCCTTTCTAAACACATCTTCTGCAGTGTTAACGTGACAGTTTCTTGAATAAGAGGTTTGAATCCAGATCCCAATTCACATCAAAGTTCATGCACCTCATTCATCCCATTTAATAGAAGCTGGACTTCTGCTGAATTTACTGCTAAGACTGTTTCTCTAGCTGTTTTGATTTTTTTTGATGGAGAGGGAGAAGGGACTTTTTTTAATTAATGGTTGGGGGTTTAATATTACAGAAGTAATTAGTGGTGTCCTTGCTAAGTAATCCAAGAACTCCATTTAGCTCATGTCAACATAAACAATGAACAGTGCCTGTTATTGCAGGAGAATGTGCATTAAAGGAAGATATTTTCTAATGTGTGCAACCCAGCAGGTGGTTTAATGCTGCTGAGGTGGTTTCAGAGTTTGGGGGTTGTGCTGAGCAAGTCCTTTAGATCAGATCAGTGTGTAGCTCTGCCTGAATTCATCCTCACTGCTCTTTCTCTCTGGGGTTGTTGGGGCTGAGCAAGTCCTTTAGATCAGATCAGTGTGTAGCTCTGCCTGAATTCATCCTCACTGCTCTTTCTCTCTGGGGTTGTTGGGGCTTTGCTGTTCATTACCTGTGAAATTGATATCAGTTCATTCACTGTTCATTCCTGTTCTGGCCTGAAGCTGTTGTTTAGTCACTGCCTGTGGGTTTGTGCCAGGCAAAGAAAGGGGAGTCATTTAGGGTTACTAGGAGCTCTGCCTTACTCCTGAGCTTCCTGTTCTTTGGCAGCACCCTGGGAGAGCTGGTATCACCACAGCTGTTTGTAAAGGACAATTTTCCAGTCCTGGTTGCCACTGGAAGAAGTGCCATCCCTTTCCTGCCAGGGTCTGTGGTACCCAGCTGTGTGAGAAAAGCTCTGACAGTTAAAACAAGCCTCCTCTTAAAAGCTCTTGGCAAAGGGAAGACAGGCAGTGGAACCATTTGACTTGGTTCAGTCCAAAGTCTTGTGTGGGGTCTGGTGGGCAGTATTTCATCACTTGCACCCTGTGCCTCTCCTGAAACTTGGGGAAATGCTTCTTTGGAACAGAAATTCCATGGCTTACTGTGGTATTTTATCTGTACTCCAGTGGCTCAGCTGCTGTTGTAGATACAGTGTCAAATGCACGAGTTGTTGCAGAAAAATTCCATCCTAAACTTCCCTGCAGCAGTTGCTAATTCCTCTGGTTCTTCTGCTTTACCTGTACCCTGCCCTGAGTCACTCTGCTGCTCTTCCTTCTCTCCACTTGCTGGGACAACCTAATTCTGAGCAGAATTCAGAAGAGTTGAAGTTTTGTCTTGTGTAATTAAAATTTACACAACATTTGATAATATTTATGGACCCTGGTATTAAATTTGTATTGAAACTCTGATCTAACTGAGGTGTTTCTCTTTCATTTCAGTGCTGTATCGAAAAGGACCTCCCTTCTACCATGCCAGGTTTGACACTCACATTTCTGGCTCATTTCTTTGTTTCCAGTTAAATTTCACTCACACTAATTTAGCATCTTCACTGGTTAAGCACATATTCATCACTCAAAATATGTTGCCAGCTGTGTTCACACTAGGAATGTGAAAATCCTTTCAGCAGAGTACTGAATGGCACAATTTCTTTGATTTTTAATAACAGGCATTAAAAATTACAAGTTGCAGTGAGCACATTTAGTACTCATATGGTGATGCACTCAGGAAAATAATCAGATTTAGTAGTACTGACTGAGAAAAATATATGGTCTGGGTAATTTATATAATTTGGGAGAACTTTTAAGGGGTGAAAATTGTCTTTATTTGTTGGCTAGTCAGGCTGAGCTCCTAGATAATAAATTGGTTATAAATGATAGCTTAGGTTTAATAAAGAGAATGCTGCAAACATCAGGAGAAGGGTGGGGAGGGAAGGTGCCATTGGGCATTTCCACAACTTCAGTATTTCTCCTCTTTTCCTTAGAGAAAAGACTAAATTTCACGACTTGCTACCTGCAAGCTGGCAGATAGTTTAATGCCAGTTTTTAGCCTCTAGCTCTTACATTTTCTTCATAAAAAGGAAATTTCCTTTCTGTGAATTGTCCTGCCTGCTGTGTTTTCCAGTTACTCTGTCATTGCTGAGCTGGTGGATGATAATTTTGAAGGTTCCCTTCGCAGACCCCTCAGCTGGATGTCCCTGTCTGGACTGAACAGAACAACTGCAAATGCTTCTAAGGTAAATGTGCTGGGGTAAAACCAGCTTTGGAATGATAAATGTGCAGCTTGGCTCCAAAGGGCAGAGACTTGGAGTGAGGCTGGCAAGAGAATCCTCCTGCTGAACATGTTGGGCTGCGGTAGGGAAACAAGTTTGTTTTGTCAATATCCAGGTGAATCCTGGAAGAATTATTATTAAATAATCATTTTTAAAGCTCTGCCACCTGTAGAAATGGTAAAAGTTGTGTGAGGAACAGAAGACCTGAGGAGTACTTGTGTCCTGATTGCCACTTCTGTTTTTAAAGCCCTTTCCATCTCCCATGATTTCCTTTTGAGCAGTGAGACTGAGATTTCCATGAGATTTCTGTGTGCTAGAGCTTCACAGTGCTTCCATAATCCATAGAAATTCCTGTGTTTCCTGGCTGCCCACAGGAGCTCATGCTCTGCTATTTGATCAGACCTTCTGACATGACTGCAGAGGAGATGTCAACCCCAGAGTGTATGAAGAGAATCAAGGTTCAGGTGAGTGGTTCCTGCTTTTTTGCAGCTCATTGGAAGAACCGTCCATTGTTCTTTGGCTTGATTGGGGTTTTGCACATGTGGCTGCAAAATTAAATTCCTTCATGCCCCAAGTCATGAGAAGTGCATTGCAGGCTCTCTAAAAACTTAAAATCTCCTAATCTGAATTTGCACGTTGCTGATACTGTGCATGTAAGCATTTGCATGGGGAAATAGGGATACCTATGAAGATGGCAGGGCTAAGATAAGTTCCAAAATAAAGGGAGAAATGTGTGAGAGTTCAGCTCACTTCAGGAGCAAATAGTCATCCACTGAAATTTCTAAAAGGTCACGTAATACACATCAGTTTTACAGACCTACTCCCCATCTCTCACTGATTATCTGTACCTTTGGCATTTTTTTTCCATAAGAATTGCTTGGGTTTATTTCAGGAACTGATCGTGACTCGTTGGGTTTCTTCCCGTGAGCGCAGTGAACAAGATGAATTTTAACCGACTGCATGAGAAAAACTCACTTTTTAAAAACTACTTCTCATTGTTTTTTATCTGATCTCATCATGAACTGTTGCCTCAGAACAGTTCCTACCAACGTAGTCATTTGGTGTGCATATAAATGCTATTTAAAATGAGGTGTACCATGTTTACTGGAGACAATGTTGTACTGTAAAATGTAACTGAACAGCTGAAAGGGAAAAAATGAAAGCTGTGTCCCAACTCCAAATATTAAAATAAAATTTAATAAAAGATAAAAAGGTGTATGTTTGAGTGGTGGCTACAGTGCAGTCATTAGGAACAGTATTTTTAATATTATGGCAGGTGGAGGCATTAGAATGGGCACTGCAGAGGCACTAGTCTGAATCCTGAGTGTCTGCTACAAAACCAATCAGTTTGCTGGGAATACCTGTTCAGAGCTGGGAATTGTGAAGCTAACTTTGTTTTGTAGCTCAGCACAGGGTTCTGCATTTCTGCAGAGAGTCCTCAAATGTAATAGCTAAAACCCTGCAGTAATGACAGTGAGTCAAATTATCTTTTGGGGTACTGATGGTACCGTTCTTTAGCCAAAACCTGACTTCACAGTCTTGGTGAAATTGCACAAATTTGGATTGGGAGAGAGGTTTGGTTGTTGCAATTGGATCCTGGAACTTGCTGGCTTATTTTCACAATCACAGCTCAGAATTGAGGAACTCTTCCCAGAATGTGCAATGATTTAAATCAATTCAGGGGCCTCATCAGGTGTTGGGCACCTTTCCCCATCTGGGTGAGATGGCTTTGTTTCCTTGGATTTGCAGCTTCACATTCAGGCATCTGAATTCCATTTGGCTTCTTTCCTTGACCATGCAGTTCAGAATGGAAAAAGAAACACGACTGGCAAAGAGGCTGGATTTATTTGTTGTTATATTTATTAGTGATGAAAGGAAAGGAAAAGAAGAGTGACTGCAGTCAGTCAGGGATTGGGGATTTCAGCAGCCCGTCAGTACATGTTCCCTTTTTTTCACTCATCAGTAAACAAATGTGACAAGAAGAAAACATTTTGGTTTGCTACAGCTGAAGTCACCACAGTTCATTTGTAAAGCCTTTAATTCCACAGCAGTTCTGATTTGTGGTGTGAAGGGTCTTTGCAGAACAGAGCACACAGTGAATGTTAAATCAGAAAACATTTTTCTGTAGGAACAGTTCCCACAGAAATTCTCTGTAGTGTGTACATTGTACGTGTGTTACTTCACTCAAATGCACAAGCTCAGTATCCTGATCCTTCCCTGAGGTGCAGGGTGAAGTTAATGATGTTTTTAACTCCATTCAACTTAAACCCTGAGATATGGAGCCTTAACCCTTCCTTTCCCCGCTGGCAGTGCTTTAATCCAGCAAGCTGTCATTTCCAGCCCCGCTGTCCTGCTCTGGCTCAGGCAGGGGCACGATGTAGACGTCGCTGTGTGCCAGCTCCTGGTGCAGGGTGAGGTACCTGGAGGCCTCCCTGGTGTGTGGGATCAGGAACCTCTCTGTGAACTGGCCTTTGCTCAGGGCTCCCTGGCCCCGGGCCAGCCGGATGCGGTTGATGAAGGCCAAAGCGAAGGTGTAGCAGTTGTGCTGCTGCTCCTCATACCTGGGGAAACACCTCCTCAGCAAGGGCACTCTGCAGGCATTGCCACTCACATGGGAATGTTTACTCAAGGAAAGCTCTCCCCCTGATCCCAGTGTTTAGATTCAATTCATCACAAGCGGCACTTCCCAGCCAGGGGTACCAGGAACTCTGAGCAGAAAAACCAGGAGGCCTGCAAGACTTGGCAAAAATGAGTTCTTAGTTTTTTATATTTATTTGGCTTTTACCTTGTTAACCTTTGCTCTTCCACCTATTGTTACCAACTCCTTCCTGCAGCCCAGAGTTCACTGTGCGTGAACTCGTTTAAAATCCAGCTCCTTCTATCAGTGATGTCCTGGTACAGTTTTCTTACAGTTTGCCAGTCAAACCCCAGTGGAAATGATTGGTGCCAGTTGTGCAAGGACAGAAATGCTGCTGGAACAGGAGGCACAACCACTTAAATGTCCTTGCCTTTTTCCTTTTCCCCTGCTCCCCTGCCCCAGGAGCACACAGCCCTCACCTGTTCCCTGACACATTTCTCACATTGCCCCAACTGTCTCATGTTGGTCACTCATTTATTCCATTCCCTACCACACTGCGCTGCATTTTCCCCTTTCCCTGTGCAGCTGCATTTCCTACAGCCCTGTCCAGACCTTGTTTGCCATCTGCCTCATCCTCAGGCTGCTTCTGCAGCTGCCCCACCCTGTGTCCTTTGTCCCTTGTCCCCAGCCCTGTGACCCATCCCTTGCCTCGTGCTCTCAGGGAATCTCTGGGAGGTTTCCTTGCCAGCCCTGGGGATTTACAGGGGGTTTCTGCAAGGTGTGTGGGGATGAAAAGTGACCCTGAGCCCAGCTCAGCAGGGCCCACTGTTCCCTTCAAACCTCTCCTGGTTTATTCAGGGTGTTTTTTACTCCTGTCTGGGAGTCAAGCTTAGTTTCTCCTCTTTGGGAGGTGCATCTTTGTATCCTGACAAGCAAAACCAGCCCCTGTCAGTAATTTTAGATACTGTTGGTCCCAGCTGTTCTCTACTATTCTTCAGTAAATGAAAAGCCACAGAGAAAATCAGAATTAGGCTTGGCTGGAACCCAAACAAGTTACAGGATTAGTTTAGTGCAGTTCCTGACCATTGAAAAAATAAGAGGATTTAATTAAAAGAGGTCAGTTTTCAGTTCAGTGGTCACTGGTCTGGTTGTGGGAAAAGTAGGTCACTGTGTCAGGAGGTGGCAGATGGAAACCAAAGAAAAGCTTGGAGAAGGGATGCACACATCTACCCACCAGTGATTTTTTGGTGTTAAGTCAATTTTAGTGTTACTGTTAAAGTATCATAAATCCTGTTGCCTTTACAAGTTCTGCAAACATCTAAAAATTCTAAATCAAATATTCCATCTTCTGGTCTAATGTATGATCCCTGAGATTTTATAGTTAGCACACACAGAATTGCTAAAAAAGGCATTTGTTTTGATGGGTTTTTTTCCTTTTATATTATGGTTACATTCATTCATTTAGACCCAGGCAGGCTCTGTCACAGCTGCTGTTACTGAGGGACAATCCCAGGACTGGGGTTTTCCTGGAAAGCTGCTCTGTCCCCAGAAGAGCTGGAAATCAGCCTGGTTACCCATTTCTCCCCACTGACAACAAAAGCATCATCTGGATGTCAGACCTGGGCAAGAATCCCACCACTGTGCTCAGCCTTTAAGTGCAAATACACCTCAAATTGCTGAAACCTAGAAAAGTAATTAGGGAATTGTGCCTGGACTTGTGTACTCAGCAGCAAGTAACGTTTCATTAAACTGGGGGTTGAATGCAAAATTCCCTAGAGCCACCTATTGTTTTAGAGCTTTCATGCTCCAGCAGATGAGTGAAAATTCAGAACATTGTCCAGCCAGGGCAGGCTGAGGGTGATCAGGAACGTGTGTCCTGAAGGAACACCAGGCTCTGATAACCCACAAACTTTGTGCTGTCCAAGAGGGACCATCCCAGATTAAACACACCCCGGACTGTTAAACTACACACCTGTGAGGGAGCCAGGCCTCTTCCACGGCAAATTCCTCCAGGAGGTGGTCCCACTGCTGCAGAAGCTCGGCCATGCCAGGCTGCACCAGGGGGATGCTGATGCACTGCTCCCAGCCCCTGTCAGCCCTGTGCACTCCCTCCTGGTCATAGCTGTACACCACACCTGCAAACACAGACCACGGGCTCACGGGGAACACACACTGAGCCCTTTTGGGGTTTTTTGTGACTTAACTTCCCATCAGCTAAGGAGGAAATGCAGTCCTGCCTTCCAGCAAAAACCTGGTCTCATTTTCACGGAGCGGTTTGAAAAGAAGTTTTGCTCTTTTGATAATCAGCGAGACTTAAGGACAATCAGGCTTCATTTTTAATCCCCAAGTTAGACTGTATTAAATATACATCTGAAATCATATTTTTAGCGTGGGCCTACTCTAGGGAGAACCCAATACGATTTTTAATGTGGCTTTTGAAAATGTTTTTTAATTAGGAGTATTTTTAGAATTAGCAAAAACTGTGTTTAGCTCCTAATTTCCTGTAAATCCTTTAAAGCAGGCCTAGCCTTTCATTCCAGGAGTGGAAGGCACCTATTTATTCTATTCCATTCAGCGCCTGTTTAATCCGTTCAGGGGAATGGATTTGCTCTGCAGCAAGGTGAGATAAATTCTGAATGACCCAGTCCCGGCATATTCCGAGCTGGAACTGCCATGGCAGCACGGCTGGCAGCTGGGGTGGCTCGAGGGGACACAGGGCTGAGCTGGCACTGCCTGGCAGGGACCCCGGGGTGCTGTTACCCTTGGAATCGGTGATCCCGACGTGCAGGTCCGAGTGCCCGTCGTAGCCCCTGGAAGAGGAGCAGAGGGGCGGCTGAGGGACAGGAATGGCCCTGCAGGAATGGCCCAGCACGGCCTGCCCTTCCCGTCTGCTCGGCCAGCCGTGCCGCTCAGGAAACCCCTGAGCACCCGGGAAAGGCGATTCCATCCCAGGAACGGCTGTGATCCTTGCCCGGCCTTACTCCCATCCTTCCCCTTCCCTGCCCTTCCCATTTCATTTGCTTCCCCTTCCCCCTTCCCTTCCCGCTCCCTTCCCCATCCCATTCGCCTGCTCTCTTCCCGCCCCATTCCGTCCCAGTGCCCTCCCTTTTCCCCGCCCATTCCCCATTCCCTTCCCCTCATCCCCTGCTCTCCTTTCCCGCCCATTCCGTCCCAGTGCCCTCC
>VZRM01007780.1:370755-417711 GCA_013397955.1 Grantiella picta
CTCCCACCACCCCTCACTCCCCACCTCATACCGCCTCACCTCCCCTCAGTCCCCTCACACTCCCCAGCAACCCCGCTCCACACCTCCCTCACACGCACACCCCCTCACCCTCACAGCCCCCCTCGCGCAACACCCCCCCTGCCCCCAGAGCCGTCCGGGCTCGGCCCCGCGCTCTCCCCCGGCTCGGGCAGCGCCGGCCGCCGTCGGCCCCCGGAGGGTCCCGCGGGGTGCCAGGGAAACAAGCGAGGTGCAGCGTGGAAACAGCGTGGAAAGGCTTCTCCAAGTCTCCTCGGGGAAGTTTTGTCCGCTGAAAGGGCGATCAGACAATAGAAGGGGCTTCCCGGGGAGGTTGGAGTCCCCATCCCTGGAGGTGGCCAAGGAATGACTGGAGTGCTCTGGGCTGGGGGACAAGGTAACAGCTGGGACTCGATGGTCTGGGAGGGCTTTTCCAACCTGAATGATTCCGTGAAAGAACGAAACCATTCCTGCTGCCAGCGGTGCCTGCTCTGACCGCCTGTGTCTCTCCACAGGTACTACTTGCAGGGCGTGTGTCGGGAGGGAAGCAAGTGCCTGTTCTCCCATGATTTGTCTACCAGCAAATCCTCTACCATCTGCAAGTACTACCAAAAGGGGCAGTGTGCCTACGGTGCCCGCTGCAGGTAAACCCCCTCTGTGTGCTCTGGGAGGGCAGGAGGGCTCATGTCCTGTCAGCTTTACCCCCAGGGCAGGCACCGAGCAAGGAGACAGGACAAAGGCAATTATTAATTTGTTAAATATTACTTTTGCCAGAGCCAGAAGTGAAGTTCTGCTTTGACTCAGTTTCAGCGATTATTTTGCCCTGTAAAAATTAAACTTTGGGTTTAATGCACGTTTTCCATCCAGTTCTTGCAGTCAGAGCTGCAGGTGCACATGGAATGGCCATGGAGAGGCTGGAAGCTCCCAGTGCAGCTCTGAGCCATCCTTGTGCACATCCCAGTGCACAATTTTGGGGCCCTGCAGCTCTGCCTCAGAGCCAAATTCCCTCACCATGCCCTCCTGGGTTGGTGGGAAGGCTGAGCAGTTGCACAATGTTCCCTGGAGTCTCCAGGTTCCTGAGGAATGCTCTAGGGAATACTTGGTTGGTGTTGGTGCATTGGTCCATCAGGGATGTGCCACAGGCTAGCCGCAGCTCCCTCCTGGAGGAGTTCCCTGGTGGGTGGGTGAGGGGCCTGTATCTCACCTTAGAGTTCCCTGCCTTGCCTATTGCATGTGCCAGGCCGGGATCAGGGCTTGGACATCAGTGATTCCTGCAGCTTCCATCAGCTGCTCACAAGTAATGAATGCTTTGGAATGGGGCTGAGTTACTCACGGTGACCACGGCGTGATGACTGCAGACTGTGTTGTTTTCCAGAAGGTTTGCTGGAATTTGGGCACTTGATGCACATGTCTGTGGGCATGTACAGGGTCAGAAACAGAGATGGGGAATATTTCTGTTCCCGTGAAAAATATCGTAGCATTTGGGTATGTCCATGACTTCACTGGAGCAGCCCCTTTACTTCCCTGGTTGCTCCTGCTCTGCTGCTGGAGTGTTTCCATGGTTCCACTGGATGTTAGGATCCTTTCCTAGAAGGATCCTTTAACGGAGCAGCCGTGGGGTTTGGTTTGTCGTTGTTGGGCAGGCTCCCGCCCCGTGCCGAGCCCTGATCCCGGTTTTCCTGCCGCAGGTATGACCACGTGAGGCTCCCGGCGCCGGGCGGAGCTGCAGCCCCGCCGCCCCCCGCGGCCCCGGCCAGCCCCCGGCAGCCCCCCGAGCACGGCCCCGGAGCCACGCGCAGCAAGAGGGAGAAGAGGACGCTGGTGCTCAGGGACAGGAGTGAGTGGGAGGCTGCTCTGCCCGTCCTTGGGGCTGCGGGGAGGGAGGTGGTGTCTCTGCTGTGATTATCTGAGTTTCATGGCCAGCTGGAGGGGTGCTGCCAGAACTCCCACCCCACAGAGCCTCCTGCCTGGAGACACTCTGCCTGGCAGTCCCTTTCAGTGCCTGTGTGCAGGGTCTGGCTTCCATTCTGTCCCCTGAGCGATAGGGAGTGTTTTGTCCACCCTGACAGGAGAATGGAGTGAGGGGGATGTCAGGCTCTGCTCCCAGACAATCAGCAACATGGTCTCAAGCCACAGGAGGTTCAGGATGGACATCAGAAGGAATTCCTTCTTTGAAAGGGTGGTCAGGCACTGGAAGGGAGTTCCCATCCCTGGAGGTGTCCAAGGAATGCCTGGATGTGGCACTCAGTGCTCTGGGCTGGGTGACAAGGTGGGGATTGGTCACAGGTTGGACTTCCTGTTGGAGGCCTTTTCCAGCCTTAATGATTCTGTGAATTTTTAGTGTATTTGTATGGAGGAAACACCTCTGTTGGTGTGGTTGAACTTTTCAGTAGGTAATTGGGGAAAATTCCTGTGATTTGTGAGCAGAAGGGCTTAGAGATGAGATTTCATTGAGAAGAAAACTAAATCAGGAGAGGCAGGAGCTGGAGCTGCTGGTGTTGAGTGCAGTGCCCTGTGCTTGTCCCTGCCCAGATCTGTGCGGCTCGAGCGAAGAGAAGCAGCGGCCCAGTGCCCCCAGTGCCGTGCCGTGCTGCAGTGAGCCTGCTGACAGCCTGGAGAGCAAGCCCCATTCCTACCTGGAAGCCATCTGCAGCGGCCTGGAGGAGCCAGGGCCAGCCCCCTGCCCCGGGGAAGGGGAGCAGCTGTGTCCCTATGCTGCTGCCGGCACGTGTCACTTCGGGGAGCGCTGCCTCTACCTGCACGGGGACCTGTGTGAGATCTGCGGCCTCCAGGTGCTGCACCCCTTCGACCAGGAGCAGAGGAAGGCCCATGAGATGGTAAAGAGGGAACTGGGCCATCTGCTCTGCTCAGGGCAGGCTTTGGGCTGGCTGAGGTGTAGAAGAGCCTGTTCCAAAGAGCTTTTGTTTTACTGCTTGTCTAGCCACAGAATGGTTCTAAGAGTGGTCTGCTCAAGCATCTGGGGCTGAGTTGGCAATGATACTGCAGCTAGCAGCTTGAGGTTTTTCCCATTTCATCCTCCTCAGAGACTGGCCTGCAGCCTTCTCCCACAACACCCTGGAAGTCTCCCAGGAGAATGTCTTTTGGAGGTCTTTGAGTGAGTCATCAGCTCACCTTGTAGTGCTGTGGGAGTGTGAATGGGTTGTGGATTGTCACTGCTGGGATGAGAAGTGCTGGAGGAAAGCCTGAAATAAGAGACTAATTACTTAATTGGGTAAAAATTAGGCTCTGGTGAATGAATGTAGACTTAATTATAATCAGAGGAACACCTTGAGTGTGGTACCTATTCAGTGAGATGTTTTTTGTTTGAAGCATCAAATAATTCAATACCTGTTCCATGACAGAGATGCAGAAAGGGGTGAATGAAGCATCTTTATTTCTGACAGCTGAGAGAACATTAAAGGCTGAAATATGTGATTGAATTTAATGTTCTTCAAATTAAACTATGACAGTGACAGGTAGGAATGATGGCCTTATTGAGTGCTCTATGTTCTCCCTGCAGTAGATGCTTTCCACAGGGCCTTTGGTTGGACAGGCTGGCGGGTGGGCTGTACTCACAGTGCTCTCTCTCCCGTGACAGATGTGCATGGCAACGTTTGAGCACGACATGGAAAGGGCCTTTGCCTTCCAGGCCAGCCAGGACAAGGTGTGCAGCATCTGCATGGAGGTGGTGTATGAGAAACCCTCAGCCTCCGAGAGGAGGTTTGGGATCCTGTCCAACTGCAACCACACGTACTGCCTGTCCTGCATCCGCCAGTGGAGATGTGCCAAGCAGTTCGAGAACCCCATCATCAAGTGAGTGCTGGGAGAGGGGAGTGAGCCTGCTCACCAGGGAGCCTGGAGCTGCAGGTATTAACAGAGCTGGGAAAATCCTGCTGCAGGTGCTGGCCAGGCCCAAGACTTGGCTGTGAGAGTTGCCTCCACAAGCAGCTGGATGCATTAGGTGTCCTTTGGTAATAGTTCCTCCGTGGGGAGTTTGGCCTGTGGCAGCTGAGCCCTCTCTGATTGTGTTGTCAGTGGGCAGAGTGGACTCTGGAACAGCCGGGACCTTGTAAAGCTCTGCCCCTTGCACTGACCTGTGTGCAAAACCAAGAACTCCTTTTTTTCCTATGTTTGGGCTTCATTATGGGATTTTTCCCTAACTTACAGCTTACTCCAGGTAAATGTCCCACTAACCACACATTTATCTGTGTCTGAGTGAATGCCTTTGTTTTCTAGCTCAGTAAAAAATGTATTCCAAACATGCTCTTCCTCAGATGGGAAAATTTAAAACATCCAATTGGGGAAGTTTCCTTTTTTGAGCATCTCTCTCAAGTTACAAATATGGTAAAGAAAAGGTGGGAAATATTTTCAGTCTTCTGCCAAAACAGACTTTTCTGCACAACTTTGGAGTAAAAGTTTATTGTATTTCAAAAGGCTGAGACACTTTGTGTTTTCACATGGTTTTGGCTTCCTGCTGCAGAGAATTCTGCACTCACAGAATGCAGTTTGTTTGTGCAGATTGAGGAAATCCCTGTTGCTTTTGCTCAGGTCCAGAAACAAACGCAAGCCCTGGGTGCCCTGAACGGGGTTATTCCAACTGAACTCCTAACAAATGCACACTAAAGTGCTGTGCTAACGTGGGAGGAGGTGTCTGCTGCCTGAAGTGACAAACATCCCCTTTCCCTCGGGAGGATTCCCACTGCCCATGGCAGATTTCTGGAGGGATTCAGTCTCTGGAGGTAACAGCATCTCTTTTGTCCTGCTCCTCAAGGTCCTGTCCCGAGTGCCGGGTGATCTCCGAGTTTGTCATCCCCAGTGTGTACTGGGTGGAAGACCAGGAGAAGAAAAATGAGCTGATTGAAGCATTTAAGCAGGGAGTGGGGTAAGTTCAGGAACCACCCACACTTCTCACATTGTTCTTTAGCTGCTCTAAGACTCCGTCAATTGCTGAGCCTTTATTTTTAAACTTAATGTAATTACAGACCGTTCTACAGAGAGCTGCACATCTGTGTTCACACTTCTGCTTAACTTCTTGGCTGTGTAATTGTAGTTCAGAAATTCAACCTCACTGTGCTCAGAAATGCTGAAGTTATTTCAGCTCACTTGCCAAAATTGGCTTCGTGTGACTCCTGTGGATCCCTCAGCCATAATTGCCTGGAAGGTTGTCGGTGACTGAGGAGAGCAAACAGGCAGGGAAAATGTAACAGCGGGATACAAATTCACAGGGCTTTTGTAATGTCTGCTGGAAATGGTAAATACTCCAGGAGTGCATTCCTTGTGCTGTCCAACAGCAATCTGGCTGGAATGTGTGAGGCCTGTGCTTCACAGAGCAGTGAGAAACTGTCCCTTCTCTCCTGCTCCCTCTTTGCAAGGTGAACAGGCAGAGCTGGGCTGGCAGTTTCCTCTTCAGCAGTTTTTCAGTGTAGAACAATCCAATCTGCAGATCCTGTGTGAGGATCCACCCTGTAACAAACTGCTGTGCAGCCAGGACAGCTTGGGGGACCTGCAGAGCTGAGGGAAACTTAAATTAACCAAGTATTGGCACAGACCTTTCGAAGGAGCTGAAGGCAGGAATTGGGTCCTAAAAATATACTGGTCGGAAATGCAGGAGAAAACATTGGCTAGAAAAATAGTTCTTTGAACATCCTTCACTTTCCACATCTTAGAACAGTTCTGTTGTATTTGATTTATGATGCTTTTTAATGTGTTTTTGTTCACTTCTAATGATCTTTGCCCTCTGTTTGGCTGCTCTCACCTGGGGAATGGGAGGCCAAAGCTCTGGCTGTGTTACCAGGAGCATCACTGAGGCTGTGGGGACTGAACTGCATCTCCTTCCCTTCCAGCAGAAGGCATTAACCCTCTCTCTTCTCATTAACCCAGGAAAAAGCCCTGCAAGTACTTTGAGCAAGGGAAAGGAACATGTCCCTTTGGAGGGAAGTGTCTTTACCTCCACGCTTATCCTGACGGGACGCGAGCTGAGCCTGAGAAACCCAGGAAACAGCTCAGCTCTGAGGGCACTGTGCGGGTAAGGAGTGCCCCTGGTGTCCCCCAAACCTCTGGGGTCCCCTGAGCTGCTGGGGAATGGTTCCTGCCGTGCAGGACAAGTGCAAAAACCTTTCAATGTTCTTTGGGCAAAGGTTTGCTCTTGGGGATGGGAGAAGGCGCCGCACATTTAACTGCAAAATATTGTCACTCGTTTTTGAACCTTCTGTGACACAGAATTTCTCAGGAATCCTGCCTTTGAAGCTTTCACCCACAGTACTGACAGCTCCTGCCCTGTGCTGGCAGTAAGGGCAGCTGAAAAGGGTGAAAGTGGTGGTGGCTCTGCCCGAAGCCTGCCCTCAGTGCAGCCCCAGCTGGCTTCCCTCCCTGCCCGTTCCTGTTCTGGGGCACGTGAGCCTGGCTGTCACCCTGAACTCAGCAGCACAAACCCAGCTTTGGGATCTCGACTTTCTGCCTGGTTTTTAATGAGGCAGTGCCTGCCGAGGGCACCACTGTGCTGGTCTGGGGCTGGCTGGTGCTCAGGCAGCCTTTTCTCTGTTGCAGTTCTTCAACTCGGTGCGCCTGTGGGACTTTATCGAGGACAGGGAGAGCAGGAGCGCGCCCAGCACGGACGATGAGGTCACGGAGCTGGGGGAGCTCTTCATGCACCTCTCTGGGGCTGAGGAGGATCCCACTGCTGCCCACTGAGGACACCCACAGCCCCTCTGAGCCCAGCAATGCAGCTATTTATTAGCCATGCTTTTACTCTCTCCAGCACAGGTAGAACAAATGTGCCCTGGTGGTGACTTGGGCAGTCCTGGTAAAGTTTTCAGATAGTTTTTATATGGCAAAAAAATAGACTAAAATATATTTTAAAAAAACTAATTGGCTGCATGGAAAAAAATCCCTTATTCCCAGGAGGGGTTTTTCCCTCTCTAGCCTAATATATGCTGTCTTGTGAGCAGAGTGGTAGTGTAAATTCAGGTCCAGTGAAAGCTTAAGCTGGTAAAAACTGTCGCTAAATAGAGTTTGGGTGCTTTTGGGTGTTTTTCTGCACTAAACCAGCTAAATGTATAACTACAACACCCACTGGGAATAATGGTCAGTGTAGGGTTTTCTCTTTAATCAGGAGCTGGTACGTTATACCTCAAATAGTTCCTGGAGCTCAGAGTAGTTTCCTGCACTCCTAGGGGAGTGTCTGGGGCAGGGGCTGCCAGGGCCTGGCTCTCCATGTGTTGCCAGCTGAGTCTCTACCCGTTTTACACTAATTAAAGTGCACAGAGGCATGAGTGGCTCTGGAGCACCTGCTGTGAAGCAAATGCAGCTGCACTGATTCCTAATCTTGGGCAGAGAACACTGGTGGTACAGGGCAGAGCTAAACTGCATTTACTGCACAAAGTGGAGCTTGGAAACTGCAGTGTGAGGGAGGTGTTCTGCCCAGGACCAGGAGTGGCTCCGCAGCACCTCAGCTCCTCCAGCTGCCTTCTCCACAGCAAAGCCAGCAATGCTGAAGGCCCAGGAGGGGTGAGGGATTAATGCACATCTCTGCTGAGTTAACGGAATTGTTACTGAATTCTGCTTTTGTTAAAAATGTGATTTCTGTTTGTGTGGCCAAAGCAGTTTGATTGTGACATTTGATACCAGAAGTGAATTCTGCTCAGTCATTTGTATTAACTTTGCAGTTAAAGCACGAATTCAGTGTGCACACGAGTGAAATGGCTGCTGAGTTACAGCATGGACACACCTGAGTCTGAGCTGTCAGACTGACTCAGGGCCTTGCAACTCACTTGGGCTGAGAGTGAGACACTGACTGATCAGTGCTTGTAAATATAAACAGAGCTTGGTTGCAATGGAAGGCAGGGATGCAGTGGTTTGGTTATTATCTGGGCTGGTGACACCAGGATGGAAACAGCAGGAACCTTAATCTGGGATTCAACCATCTTTAAATGGCACCAAAGCAGCGACTCCAGGATTATCCATTCAGCTGCTGCTGGCATTTCTGGGTCAGGATGGTGACACTGCAGCTGGGAGAGGGAGAGCTCCTCCCCTCTGCCCTGCCCAGCACTTCCCCCACACTGACCATGCCAGCTGTGCCCTCTGCTCTGATCTGGGAAATTCAACTTTTCCCTAATGATTTCCCCCTGGGAGTTAATTTTTAGCAGTGCTCACTGCAAAGTCAGGCCTGGCCGTGGCAGTGACTGTAAGAGACATCAACTCCCAGCTTCTTGATAAAACTGGCCCATGAAGGCTCCAGGGAAGCTCTTAAGTCCTGTCAGTGCAATTAGCCAGCACTAATTACAAAGGTGAAGGCAAATTATCCCTAAGAGATGTCACACACTAAATGAATGTTCCAAGGGCACCCAAGCACCCTTTCTACCCCAAAATACTTCTACAGCCCTCACCCCCCACTGAAACTCATCTCCATCTGCTCCTGCTCATATTTTTTTTTCCACAAATATTGTCAGTAATACACCAAACAAATCAATGTAGAGGCTGTTCTTAACCTTAAACAAGACATTCCTGATTTACTTTGCCCCATGAAGCCATGAATAGTAGTCTGAAATTAAAAAGATAACTTGATTCTCAAAGCTACCTAGGGACTTAAAAACTCAGACTTCTTAAGTTCTACATTCAGCATCTTTCATTTAATTGGACATCAGGTGCTAGCTGAAGTAAACCTATTTATCAAAAATATTTTAATTTTTCAAAGGCGCAATCTGGTTTACGAAGCATGGGTTAATGGTTTCTTTTGGGAAATCAGAGTTAAAGTAAAAGCAGCTTACCAGTTCTGGTTGGTTTTTTTCTTGCCCCTTTTTAAGCTTCTTGTAATGAAGTTAAAATTAGAGATAAATAATGTTTTAGAGAGATGTGCAGCCAAAATATCAAGAATATTATTAAAAACCATACGGAACTATATGGAACAGTCTCCTTCAAGTCTCAATTTACTATTTAGGAAGCAAAGCTTATTGTCAAATATCACCTTAAGGGTTAACATTCCACCCTTCTTCTTGTGTTCTCAAATATTCTGAGGACAAACTGAGCTTATTCTTGTGTCTGGCTCTCTTCCCTTTCTCAAGAGCTTTGTGGGGTTTTGTTGCTGCAAAGCAGAAGCTGCAGTGGCTGTTTGGCATTCCAGGGAGAGCTGGACACAAGAATTGTCACAATCCACAGCAAAGGCATTTCCAGCAGCTTTGGGGGGGAGGTGACAGAGGTCACAGCCAGCCCCTGTCACCACTCCCTGCTGTGCACTCACAGAAAGGCAACATCATAAGGTGGCCTTCCATTCTTGCCCTAAGAACCATTCAGCCAAGACAAAATACTCACTTTTCACCCTAATAAACAGGAGAAAACAGCAAAAGTGGGGCAGGGAAACAGCCTGAGAGCACAACAGTGTGGGTATCCAAAGCAGCTCTGCTGAAAGATCATTGCAGTAGGAGAAAAGCTGTCTTTTCATGGGACTGGAAATCTAGAGGTTGTTTTATCAAGAGTGTTTTTACTTGCACTGCTATTATTTAAGAGTTACTTTTTAAAAATTATTCAGAATGTCATTTCCTGAGTTTTCCAAATGCAGATACCCCAGTCAGAACTGTGGATGACTACATTAAAATGACATTGAAATCTTAAACCTAAAATTTAATTTATTTTATTAAAATAAGATAATCAGAGGAACCTTGGCTTACAATAAATGCATTTTCTCAGGAGCAATAAAAACAAAATTAAAACCCAAATCAACAAGAAAAACTGTATATGCTCAGTTTCCTCTTGCTAGTGCATCTCTTGGACGACAGCTTCCGCTGGGATGCAGGAGATGGGAACATCCCTCAGCCTTTTCCAGCCCCAGCATTCCTCACTCCCCCCTGGCTGGGCTGCAGAACAGGTCCATAGTACCAAAGGCAGCTGGGAGGCTTTCAAGATGACCAAAGCAGGACTGGCTCACTTCCTTCTCTGAGCAGGACAATTCACAACAGATTCCATCCTTTTGCAAGAGTTTTTCTTCTATGTGCAAAACTATTGCAAAACTATTTTGTGTTGAATTAGCATTTGAACTTATTTCATTGGCTTGGTGAAGCTCTTAGGCAGGAGCTGATTTCCAGAGTTACTTCCTCTTCCCACTCCAGGCACAACTCCCCACGGTGAGGTGGCACTAGGGGCAGTCAGAGCACCAGAACAACATCCATCACCCATCCTCAGAGCCATCCTGGCTGTGGAAAACCCCCACTGAGCACACATCAGACCCAGCCAGAACCACTGCCAAAGAAACAGCCATCGCTTCTGGGAAGGGGAAAATAAGGCTCAAGTGCATCTATTAAAAAAATAGTAATAGATCTCTTGATTTGTAGTCTGTTACCTCTCCCAGAACAAGAGACGGTAGCAAAGGCAATGAGGAGCTGTGTCCCCGCAGGCCGAGAACTGCACAAATCTGTAGCAGCTTCTTTGTAGGCGTGGGACGCAGAGGATCCTGCTGGCGCTGAGCCTGGGCACCGAGGCGTGGTGGGAAGCACAAGGCGTGTTCCTCCTGCTGCTCGCCGAGCGTCCCTGGGGAGCTGGAGGGCAGCAGCAGCTCTAGAACACGGGCAGCCTGGTGGAGGTCAGTGTGCACGAGTTGATGTCCTCGGTGTGGGCAGCGCGGTGCAGCGACGGCTCCGAGGCGCTCCGGTTGATTTTGGGGAGAGAGTGCTGCAGCAGCTCGATGGACGACAGGATCTGAGGGGAACAGCAGCTTAGAACAGCCTGGGGGACAGCAGCTCCCTCTCCACCTCAAACGTTCATTCATTCCTTACTCAATTCAATTGTGCCTCTAAGAGTATCTTTAGTGCTCCACGGGGCACTGAAAACACCACTCCAAGCTGGAGGAATCCAACCCTGCCGCCCCATGTCAGTGCTGTGAGGAGCCCTAGGGTGTTTTTCATCAGTTCACAAACATTTGGATCAATTAACAAACATCTAAACCATCCTCCAGTACAGTAGCAGGGAACAAACTGCATCTTCTGCCTGACATTTAGAAAGACCTTTTCAAACAATACTTGATTGCAACAGCAAGAAGTTATTCTTCCAAAATCTGCTGATATTTATTTCCAGCTATTTAATGAGTATAAAAAAGTACCTTCATCATCCTCATAGTGGCAGGACAAGGTAAAGTACCCCTTGTAAAAATACCAAAAATTGCTCCATGAATTTACATCCCCAGTGGATCTTGTTTGCTTGTTCCAAGTTGTGGGGAAGGAAAGGAGGAATGGCCTCTCATTTCCCTCAACCTTACACTACAATAGAACATCTGTCCAGAGACAGATTTCATTTTCAGTGTGGCAGGGTGGGGTTTGACTGATCTCTAAAGAGGCCAGGTGCTGACAGTCTGCTCTGGTGTTGGTCCAGCACAGCCTCAGCCTGCACACTGTGCTTGATGAACTTTACAGAAACTACCACTACAAGCAAAAGAGCTGAACTAGGAATCAAGACAGAAACAGGACACAGGCTGCACTTGACAGGAACCAAAACTGAACAGATTCTTTGGTGTGCTAATGGCTCTTGCTGAAGTACTCAGACTGCTGTGCAGAACACTCCACTCACCTGGGGGAACAGAGGTCGTTCTTCCCGAACTTTCTTCAAACAATCTGCTACGAGTCTCTTCATTGCTTTGGGGCAGTTCTTGTACAGCTTGCTGAGGTCTGGGGAAGCATAGCCTCGGCCAACCATGAAAATGATCTGCAAAACAACCAAAACCAGCTTACAGGAGGGGCCTCACTGCTGGGTGGCTTTAGTGCCCCCCAAGGTGATTAAAGGCAGTGCCAAAGGACTAAATCACACAAATATTCAATATTCAAAGGTTTCACAATAGTTACTGGGTTTTTTCTCTTAGTAAAAAGCACCAAATCCAATCTTTTGATGTACCAATAGCATATTGAACACCAAAAAGGAAATTTCCCGTAACTGCAAATGTATAAACTTAAGATTTTACTGTGCAATAAAAGCTTTAACCTGGGAATAAATTACCAGGGCACTTCAAATGTTCAGAACAAGGAATTATTTTTCCTTTGAGCAACTGTCACTGTCACTACTGAAGTGACCATTCAGTTCCAGATTTACTGCTGAACCTAAGTGGGTTGTCACCAACATTTCAGTTGTTCTGCATTTGTATTTATCCTGCATTTCTGGAGGACAAGGGAATGTGCCATGCCCAGAAATAAACTGGAATGTTTGAAGAGGGTTTCTCACCTGATCTCTGTTGTTTATGTGGGAATAGGGCAGCTCTCCTGTCATCAGCTCATATAACACTATTCCATAGGAGTAGACATCTGACTGGAAGCTGAAGGGGTTGCTGTCCTGCATCCGGATCACCTCTGGGGCCTGGGCAAGGACAACAAATCCAATTAGGAAAAGTATTATCAGAAGTTACAACTTGGGAAGCAGAGACAGTGAGCTCAACTAGAAATGAGTGAGCAAAGGGTGCCCCAAACCTTTGAGTTTTCCTAAAGATCTGGAGAAGTTCAGGCAAGGACTACTCCACATCTTATGAAAAATATCAATACAGTTCAGAGCACACAAAAAGAAAAACAACAGTGCTTTAACTGAACAAGAAAAGGTTTTGCCATTAGAGAAATTGTAATTATTTGTATTTGTAACATTTATAACCTTTATTGACTCTGTTACAACTTACACAGAACTGAGCCTGAGTTTCACCAGTTCTTTAACAGGTATCAGTGTTGAAGGGGAAAAATACAAAATTCTAATAGACCTAATCTCTTGTAAATTAAAAGCAAAACACGGTCAGGAAATGTGAAAGCCAAATACAAAATAGCACATCCTGAAACCAGAGGGAAAAATGCAGGAACATTTTAGCATCTTTGTGAAACAAAGCAAAACTATGAAGCTAAATAACAAAAAACGTTTGAAAAAACAAGGTGAAAGTTATTTTGAATAACTTTCCCACTGGCTATGATTTTTGTTTCCCTCCTAAAGAATCCCCTCAGAATTACTGAGCAAAGCACTGAAGTACAACAGCACAACAACAACAAAGGATCTCAGGAACTTGTGAGGAAACAGAAACAACCTCCCCTTCGAGGTAATGACAGCTCAGCAAAGGTGGGCTATAAATGACTAAAATTAAAAAAGAGAATAAAAGAGAAAACCTGCAAAGAGCAAATATGCAGGATTTTTCCCCCAAGGACTGTTTCTGTATACAAATATATTGTACACCATTGGGTAAATTAGTGTAACTCTCTCTTATGGAAAGCTTTAAAAAAATTGGGCTTTTTTGTAACATGTTTTTTAAAGAAAAAAAATGTTTCTGCTTTTGTAACTTTGTTTCAGGTGATGTGTGTATTTAACAGAGCACAAACCAGTCCTGGCCAAGCATGCTGGTATTTCTACAAACACTCACAGCCCTTAATATTTAAAATAGCTCACAAAGCCCAAAGCAGAATCCTTGGGTGGCTGGTGCCTGCTTTGCACAATAACACCCTCCAGCACTTCAATGGGAACTTGTCCTACAACTGGATAAAAATCCACACAGGACTAGCAGAGCTGAATGTTCAAAAGAGTGAGCTGACCAAAGGCATGAGGAGAATAGCACTGAAAATCAGGGAATCTTTTGCTCACCATCCACAGGATTGAGCCCGTGGGTTGCTCCACCTGCTGCGATCCGCTCCACCTGGATTTTACAGTTGCCAGACCAAAGTCTCCTATTTTCACTGTGAGGCCTTCGTGAAGAAAGATATCTATGTTTTTGTTAAAGAAACTCTGCAAAAAATTGGAGCTGACAGTTGTGTATTTTCTGACCTGACTACCAAGTGCTGATTGTTCAATTTAAAGCTGCTATGAGCTGTGTGTGAAACAAAGCCAAAGGGATTTGATGGCATCCATGTTTACATTAACACTGAACACTAAAGCACAGCAGATGTTTCAGCATTATTTGTAGATTTATCTTTGTGGTGAGCTAGGACAGAAATCAACAGTTAATTATCATCCATGGCTGCAGCTCCTTAAATAATTGGTGCCAAAAAGGGAAACAGCACAGAGGCCTCACAATTCAGAAAAGTAAGAAAAAACAATTACAAGAAGAAATAAGTATCAAAATCTATTTCCATAAAGTTCTCATGCAGATCTCCTGAGATTTAACTATGATTTTAACTGGAAATATATCCAGACTATTTATAATTTTCTCCTTAACGTATCTGTCTGTAACTGATACCAGCAGTCTCTTTGTTGGGGTTATTTTAAGAAGACACCATTTAATGATTTCACTTTGGAATATTTTAAGTTCAAAAAGATAATTGAGAAATATAAACATGACTGACTCCTCATTTCCATGTCAGGAGCAGAGCTAATTTATTTCACAAAAATGATCATCATTGTCAGGAAGCACAAATTTCTGACCTCCTATACACTAGTTTGTTTTTTCTACTTTAACTGAAAATGGGATCCACTGACATTCTGGAACTACTGAACTTGGCATATTTTTTACTGATGACATTTGCAAGACATCCTGCTCCCATTTCATGGAAGGAAGCCCCAGTTTCTGCCGGTGGCTCCATGGATGTTCCTGGCAATTCCAAAAGCAGCATTTCCAAGGGGAAAGCCGTAAGTCCACAACATTTTCCCTCCAGATGCATTACTAAATATATATTTTTGCATGAAATATAATGGCAAAAGGCTGCCTTTTCTCAAGTTTAAAGTAAGACTCTGGGCTTCATTTCTGCCAGGCATGTGGGGTATTCTAAATATATTAAAAGTATGTGAGAAGCAGAAACAAACCCCATGTGCACACACATCTCCCACCAAGTGAGGAGTGCAGTATTTGGGTAACAGAAGATTGAATAAACACCATTTCAGTGAAATAGAAGACTTCTGGAGCACAACTGTTGCACATCTTTACCCCAAGTGTGGTAAACAAGCACAGATGTTCTATGGAAGTCCTTGCTAAAAAGCAGATTGTTGCTCATTGACACAGATTGCTCATTAGTAGTTCTATATATATAAATATATATATTTGAAATAGCTATTTCAACCCCCTCAAAAAGCTCTTCATATTACCAATAAATCACAGACTGAAGAAAATAGGATTCAGAAAGGATACTATTCGATTTCATGTCTCTGTGGATGATGTTCTTTGCATGCAAGTAGCTGTGAAGGGAAAAGCAAAAGAGAGCCATGAGCAAAGCTGCTCACAAGCAGTGTTTTCATTCCCCACAGACACAGGACAGGTTATTGCACACTCAACCCCTTCCCACACCTCTGGCTGTTTAGGATGAGTCCACTTTGGGAACAAAGAAATGTAGAAATGTCAGGAAGAAGGGTGCCATCAGCTCCTTTAACCCTGAAGAACTGGGGCTGTTCTCATAGCCATGAAATCTGTATCCTATGCTGAAGTTTACTGTTCCAAACTGCCTTGATTTACATTTTCCCACTTGTCTGGTGTCTGACTGGAAACTGGGCCCTGATATTTTTATATACATGGATGAGCACTAGCAGCAGCAGCTGCTTGTGTGCTCCCACCATCAGGAAAGGCTGCAGGAGCACAGAGGTGAGGCCTGGAGCAGCTCAGGCAGCTGGAAAATGCTTCCAAAATCCATCTGTGGGAGCCCTGTGAACAGGGACAGCCACCCCTCATCTGACAGGAGTACTGAGTATAAATCAGGGTTTGTCAAACACTGGGATGGTACAGAAAGGAACACAGGGAAGCAAAAGCCCCTTAATTCTGTATTCAGAACAGGATTTCACCTCATGCACCATAGCAAGCCCTCAAGCTGTAAAAGCAGGTAAAATACAGAAAATCTCATTGATAAATGACATGAGCTGAGGCAAGAATCCACAGGAAAAATGACTAAATCAAAGCACAACTGCATCCAAGAGTGCTGAGCTAAGACTCTCTCCTTGGTAGCCCACTTTGGCTCTTCAGCACTCCCCATTTCAGGTTGGGGACAGGAGGAAAGGCCATTCTAAGGACAGCTGGTGGCACTCACTCCATGCCCTGCGCCGTCTGGCGGGCGATGTCGATGAGCTGGAACATCTGGAACTTGGTCTCCTGCACGTGCAGATGTTTGTAGAGGCTGCTGCCCTCACACCACTGCGTGACAATGGCCAGGTTGTCCTTGGTCATGTAGCCCATGAAGAGCAGGATGTTCACATGCCGAGTCTTCCTAACGGAGAGCACAGAGAGCTGTCAGTGCTTGCAGAAAAAACGCTTTCCAAGGCTTTATTTTTTTACTCCTGGCTGGAGGAATTTCATCTTTGGAGTCCTAGGCCAATGTGTGAGTGAAGTTTGGGTTTAAAAATAACAAAAATATGCCACAGTTGCCAATTTTTTATATATTTTTTTAATATCTTTAATTATAATACTTCCTTTTAGTTATGTAAAATCAACATTTAAGAAAAAGATGTGAAAATTCAAATGTTTCAACAATAACAGTCACACATACAAGTGGTATTAGAAGTTATTGGAATGACAGAAATGACCCTGAAAGCTGTGAAAAAGTGGCAAGGTTGGTTAGAAGACTAAATCCCAAGAGGAAATGTAAGGATAACTATAAACCCTAAAGGAATTAGCAGATGAGGGGATGATTTTTATGTATCTAATTTGGTCTTTTTCAGGAGTAACATCACACATACTTCACTGGACACTAAAAAAATCTCAGTATTTGAAGCAGAAAACAGTTACACTGAGCAGCGTGTATGTTTCAAGGGGGAAAACAAGTTATTCTGCTGCAATTTAAAGACCATCAGTTCAAGTATTCTGCCTGCTGGTGAGAATTAGAGCAGAATTAATTAATCCTCACCTTTTACTGCCCAGTGGGACCTGAACAATTGTGGGTGTCACCACACCACAGAAATACTCTGAACTACGACTGTCTTTTTAATTCTTCTCTGGAATCTGCTTTTTGTGCCTATCAAACACAGAATACTGGGCTTCAAAGAAGGTTCAAAGGAGGGCTGGAAGTCAAATGCAGCTCCTGGAGAAGCAGAATTGAGCAGTGAAACACCAACTCACCTCAGGACAGCCACTTCATTCCTGAAAGCCTGGAACTGTTCCGGGGTTGGGTCTACAACCTTTAGGATCTTCACTGCTACATCCCCTGAAATACATTTCCCAGAGGAGTTAGGAAAAATGAAGCTTTTTTCACTCTCCAAAATAGCCTTAACACACAATGTAATTAAAATTCATAATTTGTGCATAGCACATCTCTACTAATTAGTACAAAGGTCAAGATTTCCTTGCAGATCAATTTTTGTGGTACCAAGCAATTAATTTACCTGAATTCTAATCTAATGGAAAAAGTCTTAATTAATTGTTCACACACTTCCATTTTTTAAGGGCTATGGCTGGCTAGAATGCTTTTTGCAGGACATATACACACACCTTTGTGTTTTTATTACCAAATTTAAATATTGTTTATATATATAAACTATATATGAAAGTACAGCCTTTCATTTGTGTATATCAGAAAAGCTAACACCTCTCCTTAATACAGAATTTCTTTAATTAATAATTTAATTATTGATATATGAAGAGGGACAAATGTCCAATTGAAATAAATACTACCAAGAAATTATTTTTTTATTACCTTGTTCAAGGAGATCTTACTGAACTTATTTTTCCCCTTGATTTCTGTGTTTTATTTCAGTTCCATAATGAAAATCAGAAACTCTTCATCACTTTTAGTATAATAATAGTGCTTCCCTTGCTGCTGACAGTATTTGGGCTTTAAGACATGCAAGTACTCACTCAGTAAAAACAGAGGGCAGCAAGTTTCCAGATTTGTTTCGTCAGCTTTTTTAATGACAATACTGCTATTTACATTAGGGCCTGGAGGGGTTTCTGTGTGTTTCTTTTCAAAATCACAAGCCATGAATTTGGAAACAAATTCTGCAGCTCTGCAGTGTGCCTGTTTTCCAAATATTCCCACTCACTACATATCAAACTCTCACACTAAGCATTTTTTTCATTGAAAAATCTCCACAGCAGAAGCAATTTATGCTGATTTCCTTTCCCTCCCACCTTGAAATGAAGCATGCTAATTAAGCCACAAAGGTATTTAAGAAAAGTAAATACAATTTAACATCAGGTAGTGGAATTTCCCAGCCAATTCAGTCCTGCTGATGGAAAGCAAACCCTTTCCAGAAAACAAGCTGCTGTAGAACATGGGAATGAGAAATCAATGTAGTGAAAATGGAGATGCAGTTGTGAGGTTCAGGTTTTGGTGCTTTGCTTTCATTTCAGTGCTGCTCTTCCAAGGAAGTTCCTGTTCCTCCCCTGGTGCCTTTGGTGGTATCCAGCACCATTTAATCCATTTTTCCTGGGTTGCTGCACCATACCAACCCTTGCCAAGAACTCACCGTGCCATTTGCCCTTGTAAACTGTTCCAAAAGAACCTGAGCCTATCCTGGTGGAGAGCATCACTTCACTGGCTTCAATCTCCCAGTAATAGCTGGAGTCTCTCTGCCCACGAGGCCTCTGCAACAGCAATGCACAGGGCTGTTAGTTTAGCATCACTTACGCTATTTACACACACAAGAAATTCAGTAACTTCCTTCATGCAAAGTCAAGATAATCTGAAACCTTGAGGGTTTTGTCCAGAGGGACAAACCGTCACATCTTCTTGGATGTCTTAACTGCCTAAGACTTTATCGTTTAGTTCTGCACTGGAAACTTACACCCCAATCTTAGATTTTAAGAGGAATGAGTATTTTATAATCAACTGTTGAAAGATGTCTGAAATATTTAAGGTTGCTGGCTTCTTCAAAAGTACAATGCTAAAATTCTGCAACTCTTTTGCATATTTAAATGGAATAAGCCAAACAGATGAGAGCAGAATTCTCAAATGTCTAAGTGAGCAAAAACTCTGACTCCCACTAAGCAACTCTACTTTCATTTTGAAAGCTTAGCAGCCTTCAAAAATCCAAGGTATTGTAAATTATTATTCTAACTTTTCTTTCCTTCTCCCCACCCCTAAGTTTAAACTAAACCTTTGAGGGAAAACTTTCATTTTGTTAAATCTGTTTATCCCTGAGACATTTGACTCTCCAATGAAAATGAAGGCATTATCAATATCCACTTTCTATGGAAACGGCAGCAATACAGTGTAAACAGTGCTGATAAGGCCAACTTTAAATACATTAAAACAGAATCAAAAATATGCAACCAGTAAGATTTAAAAGGTAATCCTCAGATCTGCACTACAATGTCACACCACTGCTGAAATTCATTTGCAACCCAGAACCCTTTGTTCTGAGTGTTTATAACCCAAGGCAATAGTGCCATCATTACTGAATTAATTAAAATTAAATTGCTTTTGTATACACAACGCAGAGCAATCTACAGTTACCTGCACCTTAAAGTGCAGAAATTTATCCCAACACACCACTACGCCCAGCATAGTTTAACTGCTTTTTAATTAAAACAAGTATCTCCATACTTACAATTTTGTTTTTTTCTTGTGTATTAGACCCAGGGGCTCTCTCTCTTTGGGCTGGGACTGGGGTTTTAGGCTGAGACCAGCCAGTTGGGCTCATATTGTTAGGACTTCCAGACAGAGCAGAAGGTGAGGCTTTAATAAAGAAATATAAGAAAATAAGTTATGAACAAGAAAACGAAGAAATAAAACTGTATTAGAAAATGTTTGACTCTTGAAACCATACCTGATTCACTATGGCTTCGAATTGCATCCTGAAACAGAGAAGATGGATAACAAAGTTAATAAATACACGAGAGCACCCAGAGGAACAAGCAGGGATGGTGTGGAAATTGCTGTGACAGTTTTGGTCAAGTGCAATACAGTACTGGCCAACACCTCCAGGATTGGGGATTTGCTCATCAGCCCAATCCTGCAGTAAACCCATGCAAGTGGTGAATTCTTACAAAACAGGGAAGAGATTCACAGCATATTAAAAGTACTGCTACCAAAAAGGGGGGAAAAAAGGACACAACACAAGAAGAAACACCAGCAGTACTGTCTGCATTCCCCCTGCACTTCATGCTCGTGTTCCAGGTGTGGACAGAGCTCCAGGGATGGCCTCTGGCCCCAGGGCACAACTCCCAAACAGCTTTTGGGTTCAAAGTAGGACTTTTAAAAACCCCCAGAATATTCCAACTCAACACACATTGTGAAATAACTCCACCATACTACTGCAACCCCCCAAAAAAGCTACATCGAGTGCCTCTACACAAACCCACCTACTTTCCCAAGCGTATTCCCCCAGGGAATTTGCCATCTGAGCAGTGTTTTCCCACAGGTCACCAGGACAGTGCCACAAGTCTCACCTCATGCCACGGGCACAACACAACTCTACAGCCATGCACAAGAGAGAACTAAGCTCTGACAAACAGCACTCCACAGCTTTTCTCACCTGCCATTTGCATTATCCCCAAGTACAAACAGGAAAGGTAAAATATCCAGGGACTGTGTAAGTACAAAGCAAGAACATGCACTACAGAGAGGTTAAACACTGTCAAAGTTAATAGAAGTCAATTCAAACTCTCTAGCTAATTCGTAGAATAATAAATGTAAGGTTTCACAGGAGGACAGAACAAGCCCACATTCCACTACACAGTTTCAAATTGAGATTATCCTTAGCAAAGATTCAGTTAAGAAATACATTATTTTAGCTAATTAGTTGCATTCAGCCAGGCTGGACTATGTACAGCATTCTTGCAGATTGCCACTGCTCAACACCTGAGTGGATTAAAATCTGCATGAACTACCAAGGAAGAACTCTTCAATTTACTACTTTTGTCCATTTTAAGGGTAATAAAAACCTTTCAGAACCTGAATGAGTAACAAATTATTTGTTTTGTACATCAGCCTGAGAATGTAACCACCTTCAAGGAAGCTGGCAAAGGGTAACTAAAGAATTTAAAATGTTTCTCATACTTGTGTATAGGGAGTTCTTACTTTAAAAAAGTATTACTGAGATTTAATCCTGATGTGAATATTTTCTTATTTGCTTATGAATTCAAGAGTAAACAAAGCAAACCCCCTGTTCTTTAGAGCTGTTCTTCCAATACAAGTAACCCCATCCACAGTGCTGTAGTCTGTCAACTTCACTTTGATGGGAAATAAAAACAGTACGACGTGTTCTTAATCTCAGGGCTTTGTATGGCTACAGCCAATAAAAATAGTTTCCAGAGGGAAAAAGCCACACAATGGATGTGTTTGAGAAGGTTTTGCTTTAAAGGCTCTGTGACCAAATGCATCTCTAATCCAAGACCTATTCAAATTCAGAGGAGGATGGATTCAGCCAGCTAAACTAAACATGAAGCTTTTTATCAATTTGCCTCTTCCAATTAACAGCCTCAATATTTGAGTATAAACATGCTGGAAATATTCTCATCAAATCAGCTCCAAATTAAACACTTCACGTGGACACTGCCATGGCTTACAAGTTACAGCAATCCTGTTAATCATAAGAAAACAAAAGGCACCAAGGAAATACCTACTCTTCCCCTCAAACAAAACCGTCTGCACCAGGAGCTGGGAGAGGCATTCAGGCTGTTATTCTAGGCCAACACAGTCAGAGATAAAAGAAAAGAACAGAGGAAGTATAAAAAAAAAATTCAAAAATTAAATGTTAGGCTAAATGAAAGAAAAAGTAACCTAATTTGCTTGATAAATGATAATTAAGCGCAGTAAAATTTTTAAGTATTCATGCTCAAACCCAGAAGTTCAGATTTATCCTTGGGTAAACCACTTTATTATGATGGTTTTTCTCCTGGTGTACTAGAAAGCCTCTACTACTTTTTTTTTCTGTGTTGCTTTGGGGCCTTTTAAAAGCCTTTTAGGACACAACAACTATTTTTATGATAATATGAAGAGCCAGAATAGAAATCATTTCTGTCTTTACCGCTCTATAAAGAATATTCTATAAAGAATAAAGAAAGCAATGTCTCCTTAAAGACTCATCACTCTACAAAGGTCAGTAAATCATATCCTCTTTCTTGAGTGCTTCATTGTGGTTTGTGCCATCAAAGATGCTCAGCCAGGTCTTGAAGCAGCAAAAAGTGCTGACAGCCAAAGAGAAAAACCCTTTCCCCATGAACCCCAGCTGACACAAAGCTGCTGACCAAAAATGCTTCCTGGGGCTGCAGGGCACTTTTTGGGCACTCTGTTCCCAAGGTCCAGAGAATAACTCATTTCAGAGCACCTTCTCATTTCACAGAAGCCTGTAAATCACCAGCTGAAGATGCAGGTGAACTCAGCAGTCAAAGGCTTCTGCTTGACCTGAAGAGTTTTTAAACTATTCCAGAGGAAAAAGCATCAGTGGTCTCTCTTCCAAGCCCTGCAGCTCAGCACTTTCTTTTGCCAGCCTTTGCTGCATACTACTGTTTTTGTTAAGGTTATCACAAAACAAAATTAAAAAACCCAACCACTTTAGGCCTGATTTCCAAGAGCTGTCCCTCACTGCTAGTCTAAGGTAGGAAAATACCAGAAAAAGGTGCTTGAAGGCAAGGAACAGCAGAAATAGTCTCAGACAGAGCTGGCTTTAGCCCACAAGCCCAGAACTGCTGTGATTCCATACAGGTTTAACACAAAACAGATCACCAGGAAGCTTTGACCTGAGCTGTCCAAATCCATGAACTACACCCAGACTTAGAGAATCTTTATTCTGATTTAAAATAAAACAGCAGCCCCACAACATACCCAGACTTTTCAATTTGAAAGAACATTTTTAGACATGCCTAAAAACCATTTCTTCACAAACCTGAGCTTCTTAATTGTTAAGCTCCATCCCCATCTTTACAGACCCCTAAAATCTGCCTATTATTCCAGCAAAGTTGATAGACTGCAAGAATTAATTATTAACTTCCTCTGCAAATGTGTCTCCTGTACTCTTCACCACTCAGCCAACTAAGGCAAACAGTGAGCAAATGACAGAAAGCCAAGAAGGAAAACCAACCAGTGACTATTAGGTGGGCAGTGGCAGTTTTAGTTGAACTCTGTGCTCTTTGCTGCCAGCAGCATTACCTCGATTATCCGGCTGTCTACGGGCATCGTCGTGCTGACCATGTGCACGTTTGGGGTGGATGTGGAGCGCTGTCTTTGGGACAGAGAGCCCTCAGAGGAAGGGTTGGATGGGTTGAATGTGAAGGCATGAGGTGTAGAATACCTGTGCTGGGAGCTGAGGAGGAAAGAGAAGAGAAAAGGAAAGTTGTGGTTATTTTTTTTCCCCTCCGGCAATTGAAAAACACTGTTCAATGTAACCTGTCCAAAAGCAATATACATACAATTCCAAGCAAAGAAAAAGCTGGGATTTACACATCAACTAAACTATTTGGTCAGCTGAATCATTCCCAGTTTAACTTAAGAAATAAATTTTAAAAACTTGAAGAGCTTGTCAGCTCACATACTTAATTAGTGTGTTTAGCTGAAGTCTGTTTCTGCTGTTACAAATTTTGCCAAAATTCACCTCAATCCCCATTAAATCGTGTTTAACACACTGACAGAATACTGGCTCTGGTAGGTGAATTCAGGTCTGTGAAATTAAACAAACTGCTCTTTTCAAGCCTGTTAAATGCACAGCTTAAGAGCTAAGCCCTGAATTTGTAAAGGTTTGCAAGACTGTTCAATGGTTTGCACAGAACAGCCAGCAAGGAAGTCATGAAACCCAACACCAGTTAAAAGGAGGCCAAGACTTAAAATCCAGCTCAACAAAGAGTTATAAATCACAGCTAAGGTCACTCATACCATAAGGATCCCAAAACACACATGTATCCTAACTGAAATGGGCCAGCCTTCACAAAACCCTTCAAAACATCTGAAAAGTTAGTAAGTCACTGTTCAACAACACTGGAAATAACAGTACGATGGCAAAGATCAATTCCTGATACAGTTCCCATTAAAATAAAGAAATGAATACATAGAACCATTTACAAGTCAGCTACGTGCTCTGTGCCTCATTCCTGAACATATTTTTCAAATGGGTGCAGAAAAAACAAAAGCTGGCCTGCCCTCTTCAGCCTCTAGAATTTCAAGGAAAAGAACACAGGCACACGTTAGGATCAGGCCCCTTGGAAAGGGACACATATTTCATTTCAGCACTTCAAACTACAGGAATGTTCTCTTTAGGTATCAGAATTTTCTTTAAGAAGAGCATATTTTCAGTTCCCACTGTTCTCTCTTTAAACTCCTATCTGTCATCATAACATCAGAGCATTATTTTAGTTTATGGATGTGAATCATTCACCACGAGACACAAACCCTTGATGCACACTACCTGATCAGATAAAATTAAATTAATTCACAAAAATACCAAAAGGGAGCCTTGGATTGACTTAGGCAGGAAAACAAAGGTCTCCAAAAAGCCTTTAATACTCTACCTTAAAATTTTAAGACTGAAAATCAAAAATATCAAATCTCAACTCAGCACTTTGGTGGATCTAAGGACAAGAAAGAATCATCTGTGATGAAGTGGTGTTGCCACCTTGCACATTCATCCCATCCTTCTATCAGATTGCTCTGCTTTGGAGGAGCTGGGGGGTCTTTGTTGCTTTGGATTGATTGTTTTGAAACAAGTGTATTTCCCAAAAGAGAAATGACAGGAAATACAAGCTTACCTAACAGGTATCCGGGAGACAGACTCCCGCATCCGTCTCATTGTCAAGGGAGGTAGTGCAGGGACACCACTGTCACTGATATTTGAATTTGGGAACAATCTGAAATATCAACAAAAACAATTACAATTTCAACTGCTACACTACCTCCTGTACAATGCTCTTGAAAGCTGAAAATTTAAAGGGCTGTTTCTCTGCAGCATGACTAATTTCATGAACACATTCCTATCTTTACATCATGTTTTTCCTCTGGGTACAACTAAAACCTCTGCCTTCAGACTCCCAAAGACAAGTTCCTCGTGTTCTTTCTAAACTTGAGAACAAAATCTTTTTCTATCAGACTTCAGATTTTCCTGAAAGGGTACTTGACACAATTAAGCTCTAGTAAAGCCAGGTAGCACCAAGTTACTCAAGTCATCCTGCACTCTATTAGTATGAGAAAATGCATAAGTACATCAAGTTTAGTTATTAGAAAATACAACCACTAAGACACATGAAAACAATTACAGGTTTTAACACTTTGGCATAAAAGGACTTCTTCTAGCATAGTAATTTTCAACTTTTTGTAACTGGTATTAGGAAAGTATTATCCCTTCTCTGTTTTCTCACCATTCACCATTTTCAGCAGTGTCAGAAGTTGTGGGAGTTCCGAACACTAATGCTTCCAACAGCTAAAATCCAACTGAATCCTGGCCTGTTTTATTCCTAACAGATGTGTTGTGTGAGAGGAATTGCTGTCCCCCTGCTCAAACAGAAGGCACTACAGCAACTGCCTGGTCACTCAAGGTATTTGCTTGTCCAGAATATGAAAATTCAGAGCAAGAACAAAATGCAGTTAATGTGAATGGGAACAGACACTCATTGCTGGCTGTTTCATGAAATCAACACGCAATTCTGCACACTGATCACAGCGACTGCACTTCCCAACAATCCAAAAGTATCTCTGCGACAAGAGACAAAAAACCAACTGTCACACAGAACTGCTGCTGCCATGAAAAAGGAACAGTCCTTACAAGAGCTGCCTGATGTTGCTCCAGTCCACACACATGGTTGGCACCTTGGTGCTGCAGTGCTCGTGGAATTTGTAGCCACACGTCTGACACCGAAAGCCATTGAGCAGAAACTTCTGGCAGATGTCACAGAAGGCTAGCTTCAGAAACGTCTTCCGAGCCTGGAAAACACAGCAAGTAATTAATCCCAGCTAATTATCCTTCATTAAACGAGATTTAGACCTTCAGAGCCCAACAGAAAAAAATAACCATTCTAAAATGCCACCAGAGCCCCCAGATTGCTCTACTGAGCTTAAAATCACACTTGAATATTCTGGCATAGATTTCCAGTTTGGTTGGAAACCTGGCAATTTTAGAAACACTGATGGCTTTATTTACAAAGAGAAAAAGCAGTATTTTTGCTCAGCAAGGTGACAGAGCTGTGTGGGCTGAGTGCTGGGGTTTTGTTTGTTTTCAAGAACACTAAAGGGGTGAAAGAGGACCAGATGGGAAGGCCCATGTTATTTTTTTTTAATAGCCAAAACTCTTGATTGGTTTATGACTAATCAATATCCCTTGCATGAGAAATAAACTCCTTAGTAATTAAAACAGCCTAAGGAATTTTTGCTTTTTTTAAAATAGCAGCCTACTTTATTTTCTTAAAAGCTGCTGAAGTATGAAAAAAGATTAAAATGAACCAAGGAGTTTCTTCCTCCAGAGCATACTTTGGAGGAAAGGAAGGCTCCAAATTTCAGCTTCTTCCAGATCTAGAGAAAAATATTAATTTTTTGCTGACCAACTGCAGATGGTATGTTTTGTAGTTTTTGTTAAATGTCAGTAGAGTGACTTTCAGGTTTTGAAAATCAATCCTAACCTTTCCAATGGATGTAAATGACAACCCTTTAGGTTTGCCACTTGGCACAACATATTTCTAGAACAAAACAATAAAAAGGCTAAAATATGGGAACAGAGTTCCTTCCCAGGCAGGAGAAAATAATGCCAGGTAAAACTGTTAGAGTTGGACATTCTCTCTTTGTAAAAAAAAATAATTTTCAATAGTTAAAAATAAAACCCAACCACGAAACACAGAACCACCTTCTACTTATTTATTCTGTATTGAATAAGTAATCCATTTTTGAGAAGAAACTACAAACCTACAGCCTTTCATTCCCCCAAAAAACATTGTAATGTGACATTGTAATGTAACTTTGTAATGTAACATTGTAACCTGTCAAATTGTAAGGCAGCATTAGCTCACAAAACAATGGCATGACCTGCAGAATTAACAGCACTCCTGAATATCCAGTACAATACCATCAGTCCAGTAAGGCTGCTCAACTTCTCCAGCCTTTTTGACTGATGAGCCAGAGACTGAAAACACAAATTCCCTCCCCTTTCTGGACTTTAACGACATGGTTACCTCGATACAACAGTTACAGCTATTCATATCAAATAAAGATGGCAATCATCAGAACTGTGAGGAATATGCATAATGTGAGCTTTCAGTCTCTGACACCTGGAGATCACCAATGTAACACACAATTCTGGCATTTCACTGCAAATTGATACTCAGCCAATCTAACTGGTGGCAAACAGGAGTGAAGGAATCAACCAGAACTTCTGAAAATCCCTGTGTCCAGAAAGCCAAAATCTACCTAATGCCCAACACATTCTGTGGCCAAATTTGTGGTTCAATTGATACAATTTACACTCAAATACAGAGCAGGAAAAGCTTACAAAATTGTGTGTGGTGAGTGGGACATGATCCAGGAAGTCCACTCGCAGCTCCTCTCCAATCAGGGAGGCAGCATCTGTGTTCCAATCCAAACGCACTTTTTTTCTGAAAGAGAAAATGGGGGCAACAAAATCACTTTGGAGATAAGTCTGGCCTCGTCAACAATTATGTTTTGTGAGTTTTCTTGAGCAAACTGGAAACAAATACCCAAAAAAAGCATGGTTAACCTCTTACAGTGAGCTAGATCTCAGTCTTTCACACAAAAAATCAGAAGCAACTTGAAACACATTGCAAATCACCTCTTTTTCTGCTCATTTTTAAACCAGTTATTTATATACATATATATATATATATAATATTTGACATAAAGCACCTAGAAGCTTTAACTGAGTCACACCCTTATAAATATAACAGAAGTTATGAGTGACAGACTCAGTGACACAGAAGCCATTATCAGGTGCTTGGACACTGGCAGTACTGGTGACCCCAGAATGTCCTCAGTTGCTCAGACATGGAACCCCAAAATGCCTGAGGCTAACAGGGAGCTTTAAGCCTTAGGAGGTGTGAAGTTAAGTGTATTAACTCCATGAGATACCTTCCCTCCCTCAGCTTCTAAAACAACCTTTTGGTATTTATTAGCAGCATCCCTGGTCCTACCAAAAAATAAGGAATATCTGAAGTGAGTTTTAAATCCAAACACTGGAAAGTTGTAGAGGAATGCAGAGCCCTAAAAACAAGCACAAAGATGTTCAGGGAAGTGGGCTAAGAATCACCAACACTGAATTTACCAACTACAAATGCAGCACAGAAATGCACCTCAAATATGAAGGCATCACTTGATCCAGAGCATGGCAAAGCCCTCATTAAGGGGCTGCAAGCACTTGAGTGAACCCCTCCACTTTAAGTATTTTCAATATTTAGCTTTAAAACAAAAATAAAATTGTTACTACCCAGGAAGCTGACAGAGTTACCCCAGAAGAGGGCAAACAAACCAACATGGAAGTGTTCATAACCAAACTGCTTTTAAAAGAAACTAGCCAGAGGGGAAGAAAGCATTACTGCTGCTACTCCAAACCCAGGAGTTTCACAGTCTCTGGGTGGAAGTTTCACTCTTACCCTTTTGGTTCAGCAAGAAGTCGAAACACTGCACAGCATTCTGGCTGCAGTCCTCTTACTTTCAGTGCCTTCATGAGACAGTCATGTAAGGTCATCCCATTTCGCACATTCACCTGTGACCAAAAGAAAAGAAAAAGAAATCAATAAAACATTTAGGTAGTGACTGCAGAACTTCTTTAAGTTTTTCCAGGAGTAGAAGCCCTTTTTTTTTTTTTCATTTTCTGTAGAAATTCCAGGAAAGCCGCACAAACAAAGGTGTCTTCTGTACTCCCTGAAAGAAATTCTGAAGCCATTTTATATCAGTTTCTTACAATTACTAATTTTTTATGAAACAGGATTTTACACAAGTAGGCAGCCTATTGAAGGGATAGAAATGCAGGCAAATAGAGTTACCTCAAGTACAGAAAAAGGCTTTATTTAGATTTCAAGGAACTTTGTGTAAGGCTATTATTAGGTACACTCAGCTCCAAGAAACTGAACAGAAGCGTTCCCTCAAGAAGTTTCACTTCGGCTTTAACCCCCTCACTTCACTGTGGGCATCCAGTGGTGACAGAACTGTCATACAGCAGTCATTGCTTAGGTCAGCCAACAACTGCCTTTTAATGTGAAATATGCTCATGTACATTAGAAAACTCACAGCACTGAGGCAGAGAAATACAGCTTCTCAAAATACAGTGTTTTCAGAGTATGTAAAATCAACCAAGCGCTGACAATCACTTGATCACAGTAAGACCCTTTTGAAGCTGGGCATTTCTCGTGCCAGATCTCAATCACATCTCAGAGCCAGCAGATGGATCAGGACAACAATCCTGAGCTAAAGGTAGCACAGACTCACCACGGTGCGCTGCTTGTTGGGCAGGAAAACACGGATGGTGTTGCAGGTTTTGGAAGTATCGGAGATTTTGCCGTCGTCGGACGCCCGGCGCTGGTAACCGAACTGCTGGACAATGGTGGGTGAAATGCAGTTTGGGCCATCAAAGACAGAATCCTTGAGTCCAAACCCATTGCTGATGGTCTTCCAAGCTCCCTGGATGTGCTCCATTGGTGCGGCCTGAGGAAGGTCGGGAGGGTCAGGGAAAATGGCCATATCCTTCACTCTGAAGTGGTGCTTTCTCTTTCTGACACAACAAAGCTTTTTGGAAAGGACCTGAGGCCTGCACTGCCTTGGACATGATCAACCTACACATGCATGGCACAGCTCACCCACAGCTGCAGAGTCAGCCTGACTCCTGAAGGTATTTGACTTTACATACCAATATGAGGAACAGATGTGCAACTCCTCTCACTGCACCTCAGGGTCACGGGAGCACTTCACCATCATGTTAATTGACATAATCAGTGCCTCAGGGGCCGTCAGAAAGGTGGGCAGAATCAGAATATCCAGACACCCCAAATCCCACCCTGTCATCCCTGGCAGTGCTGTCCAAACCCTCCTGGAGCTCTGTCAGCCTCAGGCTGTGCCCATTCTCTGGAGAGCCTGGGCAGTGCCAGCACCCTCTGGGGAGGAACCTTTCCCTAAAATCCGACCTAAAACCTCCCCTGGCACAGCTCCAGCCACTCCCCTGGGTGCTGTCTCTGCCCTCAAGAGTGAAGAGTTCTGTAGCTGGAGGCCAGAACAAGTCCTGTAAACCAGATATGCCACATGAGCATTAGCCCAGGCTGTACTGTTGAGAAAAGAGGTTCAACAGGAATTACAATAAAAAGAATTAATTAAGAAACTCTATTTTTATCACTGGTTTTGGGGCTTTGGTTCTTTGGGGTTTTTTTTAATACTATCACAATTCACTGTGTGAAGCACCAAAAAAAATTTCTCAACCCTCACACCCACTATGCTCAGCTACATTTCAGCATCAGTAAAGGCTGGGAGAACTGGGATTGTTCAGCCTGGGAAAAAGAAGGCTCCAGGGAGACCTAACTGCAGCCCTGCAACACCCGAAGGGAGCTGACAACGAAGATGGAGTGGGATTATTTACAATTAACAGAACAAGGGGAATGGCTTCTCACTAACAGGGTAGGTTTAGATGGGATCTTGGGAAGGAATTGTTCCCCGTGAGGGTGGGCAGGCCCTGGCACACAGTACCCAGAGAAGCTGTGGCTGCCCCTGGATCCCTGGAAGGCCAGGTTGGACAGGGCTTGGAGCAACCTGGGAGAGTGGAAGGTGTCCCTGCCCAGGCAGGGAGTGGCACTGGAAGAGCTTTGAGGACCTTTTAAACCCAAATCATTTTATTCTCTTATAAACCTCTTCCAGTGCAAGAACACAAATAACCCCCTGCACACTTCCAAATCAGCACATTTTTGCACATGCAGGGACAAAGATAAAGGTATTGTGTTTTTTCCCCAGCTATCCCAATTGCAGCACAGCTTCAACTCCAAATATACTCCAAACACATCTTATTCAAAAGCAGGCAAACCCAAAATCTGTACTGAAATCAAACAATCTAATTCACAACACCCAACACTCCATTACTGAACACCTGTCAGCAGCTGTTCAAGTCTCATTTCATGTGTGGTCCTGCACCTCCTTTGTTGCAAATTATCTGAATCCTCCAATACATTTCCTCATGTTTATGTCAGAGAAAAGCCAACGGTGTTTGCTTCAGTTCAAACAATGGAATTATTGGACAAAAACGATCTCAACTAGTGTTAAGTGTCCATTCTGGGGTGCCCAGAAAAAGCTGAATTTCAGAGTGCTTTCCCTCACAGCACAGCTCTGAAAAGCCATAGCTGGATTTACAAGTAACTTTGCTCAACACCTAAACCCAAGTCTGACCAGCAGCTAGGAAGGAAATGTAACACCAAAGTTCCAGAGAAAGGTTTGGTTTAGGTGAACTCATTTCCATCACATGCAAACCCCAGAGCGGCAGAAAGCCTCAAAGGGAACTTTCAGTCAGTTCCTGAACATCCCCTTCACTGACAAGGTACACAGTGACAGCATATCCTCGCCTTCCCTCCTGCCAATCCCTGCCATTCCTGAATCCATCAGCTGTGCACCTCCACTTGTCCAAAGGGTCCAAATATTCAAATGGCAGTAAGATTTAAACTTAACGCCCAATCTAAATCTAACTGCATTAAGATACTTAGATTTTTTTTTTTTTTTTTTTTATATCTATGGCACATAAATGACAAGAGTTTTACATTTGATGTAAAAAGGGAATAAGGAATAGGAAGACATGGAGACACTTTGAAAAATGCAGGGGAAATAAAACTGAGGAATACAACCAAATTCACCACACATAAGCATCTACAACATCTCACAATTCCTAAGCACTGCCCTACCGTCAGGCATCAGAAAGGTGAAAAACAAGTTATGTTCAGGTACAACACCCACATAACACACATGGCAGCTGAAAGAGTAACTACTTAGATGGCAGCAATAAAAACTGGGATCAACTGTTAGATAAGAGGGGAAAGAAGAAACCCAGAGAGCTTTTCCTAACTTACACCCTCTGGGAAACTCCTTTTTTTCACCCTTCCAGGCAACACATGAGACAAAACAAGCAGAATCAACTGGATTTCTCTGCTAAGAAGCTGAGACTAGGAATAGCAGGACAGCCATCAATCCCCCCTTGCTGATAAAAAGTGACAACACACCAACCTTACAGACTTTGTATTTAATATTTTTGCAGGCTGCCAACATTTCCTGAAAAATTCCAGAGAAAGCAGGAAGTGACAAAAGATAAGTTTCATACCCACAAATTTCCTTCCCTGCTCTTAGTTTCTCCCTCCCCCAAACATTGCACGCTGAAGCACAGCCCACCAGAGAAGATCACAGGAATGTATTTTAAGATTGTTGCACATACAGTCAGAAAAACACAGACAGCAACTGCTATCAGCCCTCTGTATATCCAAATGTCAGTTCTATCTTTAATTAGGCATTTGTATCCTTCTCTCCCGGGATCTCTCCTCAGTAAGGGCTGGACAGTCTCAGGACTGGACATGCCTGGCACAATCCTCCCCTCCAGCAACGCCCTACTCTCTCTTGCCACAGTCCTTTATCAGCGAGATTTTGCCATCTTTTTTGGCTGAGGATTGAGCCCCTGGCAGTCTGGGTTTGCTCACAGATGTTGAGAGCTCTCCTAGAAAATGGATGTACCTCTCACACCGTCCTTGGCTCTCCTTCCCTCCTGAACTGAGGGCTCTGGGTGCTGCTGTGCACTCAGGGAGGAGCCACCAGTGAAGGGAAGAGAGGAGAACAGAGGTCAGGCCTGGCCTGGAGCTGACAAAAACCTGCCAAGTGGCCTGAGGCTGGAGGGGCTAGGGAGAAGAAAGAGAAGTTCCACCGATATTCACAGCCTCCTGGGGAGACAGGGAATCCCTGGTGGAAAGTTGCTAAACCTGCTCTGGCATCCACTGCACAAGGGCTTGCAGCCGGAAAGGTGGAGCTTGCTGAAGAAACAGCACACTTGTGCTGCTGCTGACTCTTGCCGCTATTCAGAGCCAACCCTCTGGGGGTGACAGAGGCTCCAGGGTCTCACAAACACCTCTGCACTCGGGCCAGGAACAGGCTGGCTGAGAACACTCAATTCTGGCAGTGCATGGGCAGCCATGCTCACATCTCAAACCTTATTCCTGACTATTAGCACGGAAGAACAGACAGAAAAGCTGCTGCTTAGGAGGTAATTTCCAAATGACTTACACCTTTCCCCTGCCCTCCAGTGCACAGAAAGATGGCTTAGAAGTTATATGAATATATACAAAACTATGCCCTTGGAATTCCAGCAGCTCCCTGCATGCACAGGTATGAGGGAAGAGAATTAATACGGCAACAAACTGATCACCTTTGAGCTGCCAAAAGGTAACATTTAGTGACACAAGCTAATAGTGCACATGCACACATGGTCTCTAGTTCATCCAGAGAACAGTGGACCAGCACAACAGCAGAATGCAACTCTGCATCTCTGCACACAGGTTTGAGTTCACCTGAACAGGTAATTCGTGTGCAGAGCACAGCCCACCCTGCAGTGCCCTGGAACCTCTGCCCTGGCACCGATTTCTTTAGTCCCTTTGAGTATTTTGCTCCAAGCAGTAATTGATTAAAGGCGTTTTTACTCACTGCACTCATTTATTCCACCTCCCCCAAGATCCACATCAATTCACTCCAGTGAAAAGATATCTGAAAATATGTTCTAAACAGAAATTTAATTGAAAATACAGGAGGAAAGACTTTACAATGACGTCTTCATAAATATATCCTTTTTAGTTTGTCTATTCCAGAAAAACTAGCTTTTCTTTCTTTAAATTAATTACGAGCATATTTCTGAAACATAATCGTTACCAGATAGTGGATTTATGTTTATGCCATGCTCAAATAATCCACTGCCAGCTGGATGTTTTCATGCATCTTTCTAAAAAATTTCTTTAAATCTTTTCTTCCTGCAGCTCATCAGAGTCATGAAAATGACTTCAAACAGACTTTCTACAACCAACAAACTGCAACAGCAGCATTCAAAGAGTATTTTAAGATATTAAAGTACATCAGCCCCCTTGCATATCCAGGACTGTTGGGAAACTGATACTGATTGGTTTCATATTATTTTTCTGCTTAGGCTGAACATTTAATGTCATTTACTCCTGCAAGTCCCCCAGGAATACTGCACACTGTGACCAAGACTGCACTTTTCATTAGTGCTTTTTGCATACCTTACAGGTTCTGCTAATGAATCATTGGGACAAGTATTAAACCAAAAGCACGGAGCAGCTATGGAATGTGCACATCGGACAGGAACAAATTCCTGGAGATCAGTCACTCATACACAATCAATACATTCACGGCATTCATTCCCATTCAAAAGGTACTGAAAGTTGCTCTGACTTTTTCTATGACCAGGACAAATTGCTGGTCTGAACTGTTAAAAATTTCAGCCTCCCTCCCTAAGAAATGCCAAAATTTGCAATGAAGCAGCCTGAAAGTTCACAGGCTACAAAGCTGGATTGCTCTCACTACGGAGTTTAGGTGCTTTCTTTTTTCTGAAACAAACACCAAAAGCTTTCAAAAACATGTCAAAACAGTTCCCCCTCCTAACACACACGTGCTGCCATTTTTATCCACACAAATATTTAGCAGTCACAGTTATCGTTCATGGAATACATCTACAAAGGCAAAACAGCACACAGACCACAATCTATTTCAAGCTGAACACTTTTGTCAGTAAATATAAGGTTGAAAAGCAGCTTATAAGGAAAGGTTTCATCTCTGGCACAAATAGATCAGTGATCCATTTAGCTGTGGCCTTTTCTCCTCCCATACAGTAATTATCAATTGATTTAATATTGCTTGGGTGACCAATTTTCTGGGGAAAGAACAGAAAATCAAACCAGACAAATCTCTGTTGTGATACACAGCAGTATTTTTATAAAGTAGCTTTTCAGAGCAGTAGAAGATAAATATGGACCCATTCCCATATTAATAAATAAAGCTGTGATCCATGGAAATATAAAAGCAGTGCATGAGTTAGGAGCAGAGTAAAAACCCAGGCAGATCCCTCTAAAATCTACAAGGTTGGTGGTTTTCCTTCCTGTGTCCTTCATTTTAAGAGATCAATGCCAAAAAGCAAACTCCTCCCTAGCACAACTGACAAAAATTCAAAAATTAAAAATTAACAGAAGGAAACGTCAGTGTTCAGGGGAAAAAAAAAAAACAGAACAAAAAACAACCAGTACTGAAACACATGTAATTTCTGCCTCTGTTGTTCTGATCTTGGAAGTACCTTTTCTCCTTTTTTCTTTATTTATCAGAACAATTCTGTTCTTAATCACTATTTCAACCTTCAGGAAAAAAAATAACATTAGTTTTCCAACAAGTGGACTCTACAGTAGGGAGGACATAAGCAATACAACTCTCAATCTGCTTTCAGATTTAATAATTTGCAAGATTAATGCCTTTGTGTAGCTAAAGCTACTTTCAGAGTCAAACTCTGGCTTGTAAGCACAAACCAAGTCAGACTACCTGGCTGCAGCCGCAGTACTTTGGGCTCTGCTTACCAGGAATTTGGCACCAAAACAATCTGCACCTTTGGCCACCCTGTGCCTGCTCTCTGCTGGTTATAACAGCTCCACGCTACTTTTCCCAGCCAGTTCTCAGGAAGATATGTTTGGTTTGTCCTTTCCACACACATCATTCCCATGGCAGTCACCCATTTCTTTCCACATGGTATTTCCATGATATTAAAATGTGGAGCTCTACGTTTTCCTACAAAACCTAAATTCCTACATTGGAGACAGAGGACCACTGAACACCCAGTATCTACAAAGAGGGATACAGAATCCAAAGCTTTCCCTTTCCCAAAGAATTAAAAAAAAACCCAATCCCAGGTAAAAAGAAAAATGCAGCAGGTGTTTCTGAGCAATGAGAATGTTTTTAAATTGGACTGAAGTACAGCTGAGTTTATACAGATTCACAAAGTTAATGAAATAGTTATTGAACTAGAAAAGGAAAGCAAGCAAGGCAAGTACACAAATGCTGCACATATATTTTGTGCAAGTTTTCCTAAGAAAGCACCAGAACTCTGCCATGGAATAAAACTTACACTTATTTTAGTACACTATTTCCTAATTTTTTTATCTAATGCACTCTTAACGTTATGAAGACTATTAAAGCTGAAGTGATATTTAAGATGTGCTCCTTTTTTAATTCAACAAATTCAAACTCATTACTAGAAACAAAAAGCACTCAACACTGCTTTCTTATACCTATTTGTATCAGCATCAAATTATATTACACTCTTGCCACTCAGACTTCTTGTTTCTTTGCTATAATGTTAAATTCTTCGCAGGAGAATCCTCCAGATGGATATCTACAGAGATCTCTGAAGTGGGCCTTGCACTGCAGACAGCAGTGGGACTACAAGTGTTTTGTCTTTACATGGTCAAAACACTTTGGACAAGCTTTTTTTCCCCCCAAGTCTCTCAATCAAGTGCACATACCTTCCCAGCCATGTGCCTATTTGCATTCTGCACTTGCTCATGCTCCAATTGTTTCCAGTCTGAAAGCCCCAAACTGTGTTTGCAGTTGCCTGGAACTCGTCCACTTTACAGCAAGGATGAAAAAAGTTACTCAAATGTCAGCAATCCACCCAATGTCCTTCCCACACAAGTTCTCAAGGATTAAACAAAAAAGTGACTGAGAACCTCGGCACAAAGAATTTCTGGCTCTGTCCTCCCTCGGTCGCGTGTAGGAAATGCAGCAACATTGAGGAGATCAGCACTGAGAACACCCCAGATTTCCAGCAAAGCTGGGAGGGAACAGCCTGAGGATCAGTAAAGGAGCTGTGCTCATGTCAAACTGCACAGAGAGCCTGCATGGTGCTGTTCAACAGCACTGCAAAGCACCAGGCACTGCTCAGCTCTCTGTACACTCACAATAGGATGCACTGATGCAGTCTGTCCTCGAGCCAGGTATTCCCTGCACTCACTCAGGGCAGCTTTCAGCCAACAAATGGATGGAATTAAATGTGGGCTCTGTGCCAGACCTGCAGTGCCACGTGGAGGTCAAAAATGTGATTCCAAGAGCTGGAGCACCAAACAACCTCCAGCCGGGCAGAGGGCACAGGGACAGGAGCACCATGCCACGCTTGGAGAGCGCCTTGAGAGATCTTCTGGAGAAGACAAAATAAAGGATTCTCCCTTGTATTTTATAACAAAATGCACCTGGGAATAGCTGAATATATCTTTCTGCACCATAAATTAAATCAAACATGATACTACTTGAGTATTTTGGTAACAAAATATCTGGACAGCTCTAACAACTTTTATTTTTTTTTGTTTGTATGCATTTGTATTTGCAAAGAAACCTGAATAAAATGGCAAATAGAAATGGAATGTACTTATAATTAGAGGTTGTATACAACAAATTTTACTTAAGACTATGTCAAATATTCACTGTCCTGAGAGCCCCCAAAAAGAAATTATGCTCCATTTTAACTCTATCTTACATTATCTTATTGAATACATCCATGAAATTACAGTTCTGGTTTGGGTGGGCTTTTATTTATTTAACAAAGTGCCATACCAGCCTTTTTGTTTCAGAGGTAGAGTTTTGAGATAAGGTCACAGACACGATTTACATTAGGTCTGGATTATTCCCAACAGATCTGCAGTGGTGTGGGAAGGCAAATGCTCTTTGGAGAAGACAGGCAAATATCGAGAGCTGAAGTTCTAAACTGAGGAAAGGCTTTTCCCCTGCAAAGTAAATACCCAAGGAGACTGACTAAATTAAGAGCTAAAGTTAAATACACACTTCTGATAAAGCAAACCCTGAAACAACTGTAGGTTGTTGAACCTCATCAATCGTGTGGCATTTTTCTAAGTGAATTTTAGCAGCAGTGCAGGAACACAAGCACAGAGCTCGGCTGAGCTGAGTTTCCCTTCCCCCAGGAAAGGTTCAGGCATCTCCAAAGAAAGAATGGGGCAGGATAAGGAGGAAGGGAAAGGTAACAAGTGAAAGTTATTTATACCTTTCGTTTTCCTTTCAGCAAATGAAGTCCTATGACAAAAGGATGAAGCACATCATCTGTGGAAGGTAACAAAAACAAAAGATATTTACATTTTAATAGACAAACATATACATGCACTACACACCAAATAAACAACAAAAAAATTACTTTGTGAGTTACACCAGTGATAAATTATCATCCTTCTGCTTTAAGAGTTTTCATGGTCTTTCCAGCCTTTCATTATTTCATGCAGCATTTCAGTGCAAGGAGACACAGTGTGCAAGGCCAGACTGCAGGACAAGCAAACGCTACCCAATTCAACAGCATCTCGTTCTTATTCCAGAACATCACAAAAGTCTTTCACAGCTAAAAACTCAGTGAAGTAAAAAGTAAGTCAGAGTTGAACACACTCTTCTCACACATCAGTTCCTCCCTTAGACAAACACCTTGCTGACTCACAAATGTTGACAAATCTTGGAGACAAAACAAACAAACAGCAACAAGCAGCTAAGCCTCTGAAGGCTCTCTGTATCTTGCACAAAAGCACCAACTGAAAGAGGAAGAATTCCTAGGGAAGCTGAAGAAATCTTCATGGGGTCATCCCCCACAAAGCTTTCTCTTCTCTAGATCAAGCAGTCCCAGCTTCCTCATGTCTTTGTAAGAAATGCAAGAAAGCACACAAGAAAAAACCAAGAGAGATTTTATACTGCCGGCTCATGTTTGGTTAGGAGTATCCTCCTTTCTGGACAGAACAGGTGGGGAAAAATTAAAATGAATAAACAAAAAGAAGCTGCAATGATTTTATCAAGACAGCAAACTCCCAAAGATTAACAAGAAACCAGATGAATGCTTTGGGACCTCCACCGTGAACCATTTTTAGTAATTTTAAAACCAAAATCTACTTGCATCTGAACTGTGAATTTACTCTGCTTACTACCTAGCACACCTGACTCCAACAAACATTTAGGAATGTGCCATTCAAAACAGTGTGAATACTGTTTCCATCATGGAAAAAGATAAGCAGGGAGACTGGGGGGAAGATAGGAATTCTGTTTTTCTCACACCAGAGGAAAAGGTGAGATCTTGAGTTAAATACAAGAGAAGACAATGAGTCAGTAAGATGGATAACGTTGAAAAAGAGGAGAGAAAACTGATGGGGAAGGGTAGGCACTTTACACAATGAAAACCCAAAGCATTTTTACTGTAAAACCAGCCAGAAGAAAAACTAATCTCATGCATAAATCAAGAAGAGACAGCACAGCACAAAACTAGTGTGATGGGTTGAAGAAGCAGCAGGTGCAGTATTTCTGCCACCAAAGCAATAGTTGTAAAACAGGAAAAATTACTTATTTTTCTTGACAGATAAGAGACACGTGACAAAAAAAAAATCAGTACGAACATTTGCTAACAGAACTGGCAACGAGGGTTTAAGAAGTTAAGAGAGTTGCCAAAAATCCCAGCTTTTACTGCAGATGTGAGATTCAATTTGTCCTGAGTAGAACTGTTCACCTAAGACAATGGCAAAGCCAAGGGAGAAGAAAATCCCTCTGTCCTGGAAGAAGTTCGCCTGCTTGCAGGATTTGCACCTGAGCTGCACTGACAAGCAGGAGAAGGAGCAAGGCCAGCAGGAGCCTGAAAGGGGAACACTGAACTCACACAAGCTGATCACTCATCACACTTCAGGGTCAAACCACTGCTTTGGAAAAATTCTGCCACAAATACACTCCTAAATGCACAAAGAGCCAGGACAAAGCTTGAGGTTCGGGTTTCAGTGCTGCCAATCACTTCTGAACTATAGATGTTGATGGTTTTAGAAAATGCACCTTGTATTTGAGATAAGGTAATCACAAATTCAGACATTTCTGCACTGTGATTCAGGCAGTCACACATCTGGATGTGATATTTGTGCCACTGAACCCCAGTGCTTCACTGCCAGGGCATTCTTGCTGTTTGTTCCAGTTTCCACTACAAGTATTTGGGTAGATACACCATTTTGTCACTGGCAGTGCTGATCATCTATTCCCAGAAAAAAGATTAATTTTCTATAGCATAAAGGAATCACCAAATTAAAATTTAATCAAAATCAGCCTGTTCTTTTAGAAGTTAGGACAAAAAACCTTCTACTGCACTTATTGCAGGGATACACTGTTAATCCCTGTCCTTAAAACTCACATTGCCTATTTACAGTTTCCACATGAGAAACAGAGAAAGACAAAACAATCAATATACAAAGGAACCCAAAATCAAAAATAAAACCCCAAAACCTCTGTCAGACATAAAATATGCAAACAAAAGTGAAAGAATCTCTTGTAGTCACAGCTACAGTATTATTTGTGGTGACAGAAGAAAAAATATTTTTCAACTGTAAGACTGTTTAGCATCAATCTGCCCAATTTTATTGAAAATTTTCTTCCGAGCATACAGCACTTCTGTAACACAAAATGATTCCAGGTACTGTCCTGTAATCCAACATCACAAGGGCAGATCTTACTGGAATAGGTAAAAATAGCAGCAGAGAACATGCCAAAGGACAGTCTTTCCACTACAGGGGCAGTGCTTACATTGCAACATCAGCTGGCTCTCTTTTTATAACCTCTTGATTGCCAGTGAGTGAGTTACACAGTCAACTTAAAAGGCTGGAGAAATCCAAGAGTCAGCTCTGGCCCTGTGTCTGGGCTGAAATCAATCCACTGTATCACTCTGACACCAACGCTCTGCTGCAGCACACTGTTATTGCCTGGCTAAGCTTTCTATCTGCTGCAAAGCATTCAGCACGGAGGGATGATGCCATTCACAATACAGGGTATTTCAGGGTATTTCTTGTCAAATGTCAGCAGAAAATTACAGGCTTGCACACTTCGTCGCTCCTTTTGGCTGCAGCACACTGGAAGCTCCTTCGTGTAGTCCATTCTCAGCCAGCCACACAACTCATCCTCTACAGAACTCCATTTATCCCATTTCTGCACACCAAGCCCTCCTCAGCACTGAACTCTAAATGGTTTTTTGCCATGTTTCCACACAGAGATAACAACCAGCGCAACCTGAACATTTCAACTGTGAGCCCAGTGATCAAACAAAGCCAGAAATGTTTCACTAGAAGAGACTCTGCTCCATAGCCAGCAGCTTGACTTCCAGGTGACCAAAACTGCTTAGCTTTCTAATTAGGCACCAGGGAAACCAGAACCCTCCCATCCTCAACACCACAAACAGGTTCCTGCCTGCTCACGCTACAGATTGGCATTGATTGGACTCAACTTCCCAAAGTTATTGGAGGCAGATGAGGAGAGGAGAGAAAAGAAAGCTAGGGAAAAGCAAGGAGTCACTGAGCTTGCACAGGTAGTCTCACTTTTCTGCCTCAGTCTGAGAAACACTGATCATCAACAAATTTACCTCTGCTTAAATCTGAAAGTCCTGGAATAATCAGAGATGTTTGTTATTTGCTACAGTGACCCAGTGCTGTGTTATCTTAAGAACTAAACATCAGCCTCATGCAAATTTAAGAGTAAAGAGAGTTTAGACACTTTTACCATACTTTTAATGCATGAGTTTTACAACACAGGTTTCACCAAAACAAAATAAACACATCGAATTACAACAGAAATGCACAAATAAATAACTGATAAAAATATTTTAATGGGATTATACAATAGATTAGATCTGAAGGAATTCAATTTCTATCAGAAATCATCAAAATAAGGAAAATATTAACCCAACAGTAGTCTTGGAATTAACAATTGCTAGGTAAATTCTGAACTTCAGGAATCAAAAGTCTTACAGACTGTGAAGGTGGAGTCACATCCTATGCCATAAACATAAGCAACTTTCAGAGAAACTTCAGAACAGTTTCTAAAGCAACATTTAAACAACCCCAAGTTACCATGTATCAAAATACACCATTCCAAGTGAAAGCTGGAGAGGTAAGTAGAGGGCGTCTTATCTACACGTTAGGTGGAATTAAAATCCACCTTTCTCTTTTTAAAAAACTTTTAATACTGTACTTTCTGCGCTAATGATTTTGAAACAATATAAAAGCATTTCTGGGGTAGCAACAAATTAGGAATTTTTTTTAAATAGTAATATTATTAACCAGTATTTTTTCTTCTCAGCAACAAAATTTCCACGGTTGAAGATTCCAGTCTAATCGTCCTCCCTACATGTGCTCTGCTTTGCAGGATTGTCCCTCTGTGCTCCTACATTTCTGCAACAATTCCATGCAAACAAAAGGGAGTACATACATCTTCCTTCACCTGTCTCACTATGCTCCCTCAGTTTCACCAACAAACTCTTACGTAAAATCTAACATGTTTCTTATATACAAAGAAAATTAGGATAAAGAAAAAAGAATGATAATTTAGTCATCTCTGCTAGAGGTGGCAAGTGAGCAGGGAGAGCAGTGCCTTTTGTGGTGTGTTAATAGACTGAAATAGCACTATAAAAGGCTGAAAGTATGACCAGACTTTGAGCAAACACTCTTAAATGGCTGAGAACAAGAAAGTGGAATATCCAAAAGCCAGCACAAATTACTGATGGAGCTGACAGGGACATACACTGGAAGCAAAGTAAAAGACATTACAGAGAAAAAAGAAAAAGAAGATTGGTCATATAATAAAGTTTTTCAATAGGCAGCTTATATGTTTTCCCTACAAAGGCATTAGACACATCTTTCTTCTAGTTGTGCACTATCCTACATCTCCCCTCTTGTTAATCTCTCAGCTCAGCGCTCCTAAAATCCTCTCTTTCAGAACTTCAGCTTGCTCTACGGTGAAAAAAATTAGGTAACAGAAGACTATAATGGGGGCTCAGAGCCATTTTTTAAAGCCTGAACCTCTGAGCCAGCTTTAATTAATCTGGTTAACCCCACGCCACACCCAGCTGCGAGTTAGTGAAGCAACCTCCCTCTGCCTGTGAACTAAAAATATACCAATGGCTCAACTGCTGGTACCGATACTACGTCTGTGCATCGGAATGCCCCATTAATTAACGCCCTTTTGTCAGCTGCTTGTCAGAAACGAAGCGTCTGAGGGGCAAAGCAACAGCAGGTAGGAAATGTGAGTTAAACCTGACGCGAAGCACTGCAACAACAGTGAGGGGAAAGAGGCAGCACCCCGTAATCAAGGCAGCATCTGCAGAGCCACAACACAGCGAGTGGAAAGACTGCACCGAGTAACGAAACTGCAACATAAAAGGGGGCTCGGATCAGAGCTGGAGATACAGGTCCCAGCTGCAGATCTGCAGATAGAGCACAGAAAACACGGCACAGTCACTGACACACTCACCACATGCACAGATTATTTGCAAGGCAATTCTGCAACTCTTTTGCCTGAAGTTAAACGGCTCTGATTGAACTGTGCTGTTGCTCGGCTCCGTTCCTGCATCCAGGATGCATTTGGAGCACCACAGGAGAAATAAATGGCAGCGCTGCCACACCTGCAACTGCAAATAAACCCAGCGACCTGCACTTGCCACCCTGCTGTTCTGCACAAATCCACAGTTTTGCTGTTAAAATCCTACCCCCAAAAAGCATGTCATTCCCCAGGAGCAAGCTAAACCCACTGGAAAATATACAATTCAATCACATGGACTACATCACTTAAAACCCCCAAAAAAGGATACTCGCTTAAGTAAACATACTATGTATTAATTATCAGTGCTAATTCTTAGCTCTGAATTCTACCAAGAAAATGCTTTTCTCATTTAGAAATGACTCAAGACCAGCACTTTGTTTACCCTTATCTGCTGTGTGCACTGCAGCATTTCAGTACACAAGATGACCATATTCTATTAAACTGTAAAAGGTCAGTACACACTGCTGCAATAAAATCAACTCTGTGTAAAACAGATGACATTTATAGTACAAACACAATATTCAAGTCACTAAAGGAATAAACGTGCGCCAGCTGCTTTTCAAAGCAAATGCGTTGTTTACAAAAAAACAGCACACGCAGCAAGAGCCAGCAGGGCTCGGAGAATTATTCACAGAACTCGGGCCAAAACACAGTTTCTTTTCAGAAAAAATAAGACCATCACTAAACATGGATTGCCCATACAGAATAAATTGTATCTACTTCATGCTGTCTCAAAAGCCATGAGCTAATGCATGCTCATTGCTAAAATACCTTGCTAATTTGTCATAAAATTAGAATTTTTACCCAAGTTCCCACTGTTACATCAGCTCAGCTCCTCTTTCAATTAATTTGTAGAGCTGAACAAATGTTTCCACACCCTTACTCAATACACAGTGGATGTATTTCGTATTAGAAAATACCAAAGGGTTTTGCGTGAGCAATTACACAAAATCAATCAAAATTGGTGCAATGTAGATGCAGACACATCTGTTTGCAAATTAAACCTATGTGAAAATTACCAAAATCGTGTTTCAAACACCATGCTTGAAATTTGGTAAATCACAAGTTTTAAACTTGTTTTGATGATTTTTGTTACTTCCCCATATAAAGATAATTTTGATTTATGCAATTCGATGTTTTTGTTATAAATAGAACACTAAATACTATTCCTCATTACACACTCTTTAGGTTTCTATGTTTTTAATTTAGAAGATGGTCCAGAAACTTATTTCTTACAAGACAATCATCAATTTTCAATTGTATCAAAACACCAATTTTCATTTGTTTCTACCTGAATTGCCACGAAAGTTTTGGAAATCCAGGTGCACAAAACCACATTATCCTTGTTCCCTAGGCAACTGGTGTTAGGTGATCATGGCACCCAGCTGTCCTGCCTCTCCTCCAGCAGCTCTGGGGTATTTCTCATTTCAACTGAAGTCAGGCAGAGGGATAAAGATCAGGACATTCCCACAGATATGGAAATAGGGAGCCAAAGTATGAAGAATTCCTTGCTCTCCATCAGCCAGGGCACCAGAGCAGGAGCCCAAAGGTGAGGAAATCCCTCCCTCCTGCCCAGCTGGCAGCCCAGGGAGGCAGGACAAGAGCTGTGACAACACGGGAAGGGGAGGAGGAAAACAGCTGGGGGTGTTTAAGGAAAGCAAGAGCAAAGATGGGAAAGCGAGGGGCGCTGGAGGTGTGACAGAGGTGTGGCAAAGGGAGTCACTTTGGCAGCACAGAAAAGGACAGAGTGTGTGCAGCAGAGACCCAAATACCAACCTGCACTGAACCAGACTGTGTTAGCTCATTTGCTCTAACTTAATTAGCAATATAAAAACAATTTAAACACCCTGTATCCAGAACACAGAACTCAACCCCTGCACTGAAACTCGACTGAAGACTTCCTTATATAAAATAATTCAACCTAGCAGCTTTTGGTTCCCATCTCCTACAGGAGAGCTTGAAAACCAACAGCTCTGAATTTAATGTTTTCCAGCAAGGAAAACTTGGTTTTCTTCTCAACTCCTGGTTTTCCAACAGTGCAAAGAGACACATAAATAATCTGGGGGGAGGAGGGGAGTACACGTCCCAGAAGAAATTACTGCTGATTGAGCGTACCAAGAAGTGCTGACCAATGATTTCCGTGGGTCATGTCTGTGGTTTAGAAAATGAGTTCTTTTAATACGATGTAGTAAGTTCAGGCCCTGAGACAGCAGTGACTTCATATGTAATTTGAACAGAATGCACTGTCGGTTAAGAATAAGAAATGGAAAAGGAATTCAACTGAAAAATATAAGGTTTAGATCTTCTTTAGAAAAAAAAAAATTCTCTGCTACTTCCAGCTTTTCTTTCAAAGCAGGTTAACCAGCAGTGTTGCACAATAAGTTGTCCAGTCCTGAAGATATTAAGAATAGCAACAAACCATATGAAAAACACATTCCAGGTGTCTGAAAGCATCACTGCCCCAACCCAACGATGCTACTTCACTTCTGATTTAATAATCTAAGATTAAATTGCTTAGTACATTAATCAGTCACCATATTCATTTCATGAGCACACATCCAGATCCCTACCTCTTTCAGGATTAATTGTAGCCCTAGGGTTTGCCTGCAGAAAATTCTCATTAAGACAAACCAAACTAAAGCCACTTCCATTCTGAGTGGGTGTCCCAGAAGAGATTTAAGTGAATTGCCTGGAATTAACTCTCACATTCATCAACTCAATCGCTCCTTATGCACCAACACTGCAGACAGGCCCTAAAGAACAAGCATGCCCATTTCCAACAATATCCTAGTTTGACACAATGCAGTGATCCTTCAGGCAATATCTGGAGCTCAGTTTTTCAGAAGCATTAAAATAAAAGACAGCTTCAGATATTTCCAGTTGGCTTCAGTTTTGGAAAGAGTCTTACTCCACTGTAGACCTCTCTGGTTCTGCCCACCTACAACCCCTAGCTGCAGCTGGAACACACACTGTGCTGCAGCAATCCCACTGGTTTTGCAGTCCCACTGGCCCAGCTAAGGTCCCTGTATTTATGGATGTCACTTCAAGGCTAAGAAAGAAAACAATCCTGCACAAGTTGTTTGGCCTGACACAGACAAGATGAACAACGGACAGCAGCGGGACAGGGAGGTTATTGGTGTGTGCAGCCAGGCTGGAGGTAAAGGGAGGCAGGAAACAGAACAAGCCTTGAGCACGGGCTCTGCAGGAACACCACTGCTACACGGCAAGGATGAACAGCTTACAAGAAACCAGGACACAAAAGAATCTTACTCCTGCTTACAAATGTATTTTTCTAGCTGAATTTAAGTTGCAAAAAATAAGCAAACAAGCAATTCAAACCAAAGAATGCCCGAGCAGAAAGAGTTCAGTTGTGCTAATACACCTAAAAGCATTTTCTACTCCCAGTTCAGCAGACTGGATCACAGTAACAGGGCTCAGGGAGCCCCGCTGGAAGTGCAGGAGGGACAAGGCTGCAGTAGCAGAGCGGGGACCCGAGGAGGCCAGGCCAGTGCAGCCACGGCTGTGGGCAGGGCATGGCTCCAGCTGTGCGGGATGCTCATCCCCCCTGCAATGGGCACAGCTCCAGCCGTGCGGGATGCTCATCCCCCCTGCAATGGGCACAGCTCCAGCCGTGCGGGATGCTCATCCCCCCTGCAATGGGCACAGCTCCAGCCGTGCGGGATGCTCATCCCCCCTGCAATGGGCATGGCTCCAGCTGTGCGGGATGCTCATCTGCCCTGCAATGGGCACGGCTCCAGCCGTGCGGGATGCTCATCTGCCCTGCAATGGGCACGGCTCCAGC
>VZRM01007780.1:418686-479656 GCA_013397955.1 Grantiella picta
TGAGGGAGGGAGGAATGGAGAGAATCCCGAAGGGGTTCTGTCGCCGCTGCGCCTCCAGCCCTGCCCGGGACACGGCCTGGGAGCGCGGGATGGGCGCTGCCGCTGCGCTGGGAGGCTGGAGCGGGCGCCGCTGGGGCGGCAGAGCTGCCTCCCCTCAGGCTAGCGCAGCGCCGCCGCCTCACCGCCGCCCGTCCGCCCTCAGCTCCCAGCCGGCCGCCTGCCTGCACCCGCACAGCCCTGCCTCGGCCGAGCCCCTCCGCAGTCTGACAATTCATTAATTAAGCGGGGCGAATCCTCAGCCCCGATGCGTGGAGGGCGAGCTCGCCACGGGCCGCGCTGGCGGAGCAGAGCCCGTGAGGCTGAGCTGTGCCGAGCACACCGTGCCTGTGCCAGCCTGCCTTACCTGGGCACTGCAGCCCTGTCCTACCTGTGCACAGCACAGCCTGGCTCTGAAGGCAACGGGCAGCGATTCCCAAGGGGCGGTACTGCTGAGGGGTGGGGTGTGAGCTGCTGGGAAAGGTATCTGGGGAGAAATAAAAAAATTAAAAAATAGCGTGCAAGCGCTTTCCTGGAGGAGACAGGGACCAGCTGTCAGGCAGCGATCCCTGTGTAGCTCAGCACAGCCTCCGTGGAAAAGCAGGGATACCAAAGGGCTCTGCTGGCTGTTAACTCGCTTATTTTAGCTTTGAAAACGCGCAGAACTGCACATCCAAATAGTAAACAAATTACCACCCCAAAACAGCTTCTCAGGATAGCCATTGCAAAGGAAAACAGCTCTCCCAGAACTGTTTTTAGAGAGCATTACACGTTTGCATTTACAGTCATGTAAGTTACATTAATTGTTAATTAAACAAAGCGTTTCTCTCAAAAGAGCCTCCAGCAAAGTTCTCAGCCTTATTTTGGATTTCTCTGCGGAAGAAAGTTCTGATATAAACCAGAACCTGAGATCAGCTAAAGTCACATTAACCTCAGAGAAGCAAGGGGAAAAGCAGCACTGTTGGGTTTGCCTCTCCTAAGCACCAAATAAGAAAAATCCCCAAAACTGTAGAGAGTCCTTAGGTAGTGGTGCCCTCCAGGAAGAGGTGTTGTTGCCAAATAATAGGAGGTTGAAATGGGGATGGCAACCAGGAGCTCTGGAAGGCTGAAACAAAAATTTTCATGTTTCCAGAATACTCTGAGTCCCATATATTCTGAACGTTATCACTGATTCCAGTGTAATAAATCCTTCCATTTCGAGGATATTGCCAAAAGAAATATGTAAACTTTTGTAGTACCCTTTCACAAGACAAACCACAGGGAGATTCCAAATATTAAAAGATCTTATTCTCTTATTTTCCTCTTCCCCATTGCCATAGGTTCAGACCTACCAGAAAACCAAATCCAGACCAAGGTGGTATGTAGCAAGGGCAGAATTTAAAATCTGAATCATGCTTTTCAAATTCTTACAGAGTAACTTCTCAATGTCACATTTGAACTGAAGAAGTCCTGTGATGCACAGATCCAGTTTATTTATACCACTTTACAGGAGTCCTGTCCATGTATCTGACTGCAAAACTTGGCCCAGGAGAGAAAAATACAAAAAATACACTCAAAAAGCAGTGTGTACAATAAATATTCACACAGCTTTAGACTAAGCATGTCCGTGTAATAAGGTGGAGAGTAATACAGATTTTAGCAAAATATGCCAAAGGATCTTCAAATACTGTAATATAAAATGTAAGTACATGCCACAAGGAGCTTGAAAAGAGTGTGTGAAAGGAGAGAGGGAAAATCACCTCAAGAAGAGGAGGTTTTGAGAAAGACCTTCCATAAAGTTCTAAACTTCTTTTAAAAGACTAGATCAGTGAAGGAGTGTAGTCATGGAGAAAATAAACACAGATCTGCCGGAAAGCAAGCCAAATTTCAGGGAGTTAAACAATGCAGCACATGCAAAGAAATACAGTAATTGCAAGAAAGAAAAAGAAAAGCAAACAGGGAAACTGAAACATTACAGCACTGAAGTGGAAGGGAAACAAAAACTGGACAACTTTCCAAAAGAAACTGAAAATTATCAGCGTTCTTCCAGAGGTTGATCTGGTTTATGTTCAGGAGTAGGTGTTTAAAGTGTGAATGTCCAGGTATTAGACCTTCATTTATCCAGGCATATGATCAAATCTTACATTTTCACCATGTGGAGTGTTTTCTACCTGAGTATGAAATCTCACTCCTCCTCAAGCCAAGGATTGCTCTACACAAACTTTGCCATTTTATCCCTCTGAGCCACAGTCAAAGCATTGTCCTCCTGCAAGGTTTGATATATGCTACAAATTATTCTCTTATTCTTCCATAAGATTTTTTTTTTTAGTCAGAGAATACTGCTTAGGAAAAAATTTAAGTCAAGTTAGATACAAAAGAAGTCCAGCATACAGAGACCAGGAAGAAAGTGGCCTTGAACAAATCAAGCATTAGCAATGTAAAAGAGAAGCCAAATAAGGCATCTCTTATTTGTGTGATGATGCATAAACTATTTATATTTTATCATCCAGCCAAAAGACTTTTTTGTTTCCCCATGTCACTAAGGTGTTCAAAGGCCTGGAAATATAATTTAATTTATAGTTTGGGTTTTTTCATGCATTGAGAATTTAAATTGCATTAAATACTTTACAACAATGGGACACTTTATGCATGAAGCTGTTAACAGGGCAGTAAACTTATTGTGATGGAATGAAAACCATTATTTTTGTTGCTTTGTCCAGCACCAATTGTCAACTTTTTACTTTATCCATATCCAGCTAAAGGTGGTTGCTGCTGGGCTCCTTACAGTTCAGTGCTTCCTTTCTCACCCTGCCCAGCAGCTCTTCAGCCAAATCTTGGGAGTCTCTCTCTTCCATGTGAAAATAACACCTGAAGAAACACATTTATCTAAAAAACACCATTCCATAGAGGACTATTATTCTCTATTGCATATTCTTTCAGAATTAATTCCATCTCTTTAATCTATTAGGAGTTCATACTTATATGGTTCTTGGGTGTCTTCCTATAAAATTAACAATAAATATGTTTGATGAAAACATCAGTTACGTAGATTTTCCATACCAGTTTGTGTGGGAACACTTCAGAATAAAATTGAAACAGCTTTTCATTAAGCCTTGCAGTAATTAAATTATTCTGAGTGCAGCTCTATAAACATTAAACAACAATTTCCTACTGAAAAAATAAAGTAATATTAGCCCTTCTTCACTGATAGTCTTACATGAAAGATTCTTAGAATTTTCTACACACTCTCCACCATTTTCCAGTGCTGCATGTGCTGCTGCTGTAATTTATGGTATTGCAGATATCCAGTGTCTCTGGCCTTGTTCTGGGCAGCGCTGCAGAGCATTTCTGCCTCTCCAATTTCAGGGCAATGCAATTTGCTTCTAGGAAAATTCAGAGGCACTGCACTCCCCCAGCCAGTTCTCTCAGCCTCTTCTCCAGACAGGCTGAGCTAAGTGGCTCTCCTGAATTTTAGATACTCATTTGCAGCACTTATGACCAAGATTTAACCCCTGTCCAACCCCTGTCCTCTGAATCCTTTGCTGTTCCACACCTTGGTGCCCATTTTTTTGTAGAGACCGACTGAGAAAAATCAAACAGAAAATATCACTAAAGCCACGTGGCTTCAAAGTGCTCTCTGTTGTGTCTGACAAGTACAGATGTATTTTATCAGGTCACCATAACTGGTTTTTCCCCATAGCTGGAACTGTGTTGGAGGGATAGCAGTTAAAGTCCAACTGGAAGGACTGAGAGTCTGGATAAATCTCCTTTCAGAACTTGGGAAGCTTCAAAGAGCACAAGACAAATGCACCAGGTCAGTTGGGATAGCACTGGATAACTGAGAATATCAAAGCATGAGAACAATTTTAGAATAATGTTTTATACATTTAATGTGGAGATGCTGAACTGATGAGTGCCACCTGCACAGTGAATACATCCTCAGTCTGAATAAGCATTGGTTGAGCACCTAAAGGAAGAAATAAATTTAAAAACATTTAAAAAATTAGGCTATTTTTTGTGTCTATTTGAACAGTCATTGCTACTGCAGAGACAATAAATACAGCACTTGGATTTACACATGTATTCTATTTTTGAAACCTAACCAAACTGGTTTATTTGGTTTATTTTGACTTTCTGAAAAAGTCTAACCACAACAAAATCTCCTCAGAGCTAGGTACTACAGTTTAAAAATAACAGAGCATAAATAGCTCTTTCCTGACAAAGGTTTTAGAACCCAACCTGAATACATCATAAAAACCTCTTGTGCAGCAGAGCAATTACACCTGATAAAGAGCTACAGAAAGGATTTATCATCTGATTTAGTGTGACATTGAGCTGTGCATGGACAATTTCTAGTGGTAACTGACCTACATCCAATTCTTAGCTTCTTTACAATACTTAGTTTCTCCACAAGAAGAATTGCAGTTGTTCATTGTAATAATGTACAGGAGGACAGTAAAAATTCTTTTTTCTGTGGGAAATCATGGGTATGGAATGAGTAGTGACAGGGTAAAATAGGAGGCTGTGTGCGTGCACATGTGTATCAGACTGTAGCTGAAAAATACACAAACTTTCCCTTATCTCTTCACAGATCAGATTTGTTCTGTTTCTTCATCAAAAAGCCAAAGTGTTTTTTTTATAGTTCTGCCGAGGAGCTCACTCTCCCCGTGCTGTGTTTGTGTTGTGCACAGAAAGCCTCGCTGCTGCCCTTGCTGACATCACCCTCGGCTTTTATCAAAGGCAGATTCCAGAGACAAGGAAACCCAGAGCAGTCTGGCCATGAATCCATCCCAGTGCTCTGCAGCTCTGCCAGTCCCAGATAACGCCAGGCTAATTAGCATGTGGGTATAAGGTCATAAATACCTGCAGCACTCAAAGGTTCGTGGAGGCAGCAAGGAGACCAAAGTCCATTTCAGCCACGTGCCTGCTGCATTCATGCACTAAGAGAAATGCAACTCTCATTTGCTGGAATCTGTTACAAAAGCAATGCAAAAGAAGGAAAAAAGGTGTCTGGCTTTCAGCTCGAGCCTATTTATCCGTTGTCTTTCAAGTTCATCTCCAACATTCAGATAAACAAAGATAGGTGATCAAAGGGCTGCGTTACTTTTGGCAATACAGCCCTGCTGTAGCCAGCCTTTGATACCTCCATGTCCTCTGGAGCAATTAGTGCTTAGAGGGCCAGGACAATTAAAAATCATGTTGCAAACACCCACCTCCAGCAGCAGTGTGCTGATGAAAATGAGGCAGCAGGGCAGGATTTTGGTTCTGAAGCTGATGAGGCTCGGTGGCTGTACAAAGGTGAGCTCCGAACAGACCTGTCCAAAGCAAGGAGCATTCCAGAGCTGCACTGAGCTGCACTGGGGGAATTTCCCTCTGGGCTAATGGGCACATCTTTTACAGGGGTCAGCATTGTTCTGTCACAGCACAGGGCAGCAGGAGATTCCCCCTAGGAAGCTCTAACATGATACATCAGTGTAGGTATGCTATTTAAAATAAAATTGCTTATGCCTACGGGTCATTTGGTATGTGATTATAAAGGTGGGGGATGTTCTTGTCAGATGTTTCATTTGTTAAGGCCTTTTTGCTGTTGCACATTCATTTCTCAGACTGGACAGTGCTAATCAGGTTGATTATATGCATCAGGACCTACTTCTGCTACAACAGAAAAGTCAATTTAACTATGATTAAAGCTTCTATGAGATGATGTTCGCTTTGGTCTTATTTCTGAAATAACTTCTTTTAAAATTTCTCTTTGCGAGATAATAAAAACCCAAAACAATGCTATGAGCAAAACAAGTAAATTACTTGAGCAGTAATTAGCAAAGACATCAGGTCAAAGGAATGCAAACATTCAAGTCTCCTGCTGGAGCTCAGAGCAGCAGCCCAGGGTGCTGCGTTAGGAGATTTGTTCAATCTCTCAGCAACTGCAGAGAAATGAGTGTCGACATGTCTGCTTGGACCTGAGGATTTTTAATACTTTGGAGATACACATCTAATACTCCCATGGATTCAGATTCATTTATTCAGACATTCCTCAACTTCAAACCTATTTCTGGTGGAGACAGAAGCTTTGCATGAGCAACAAATGATGCAAGCCTTTCTTCTCCCCGCCATAGACATGGAAATGTGACACAAGGACTTGAGTAACTGCTGGAACATTATTGCTGAGACATCCATTTGATTTCATAGGAAGGCTAAATAAATACCGAAAAAAGCAAAATCTAGGGCAAGCTAAAGCCTTTGCTTTTCAGAAAGCACTTGTAACTTAGAAGAACTGATTCTAACTTTCTAACTTGAACTGATTCTAACTTCTAGCTTCCCACATACTAACTTCTAGATGAGAAATCAAAAAAAGGGATTATTTCCCCGCTTATCACATACAAAGAAGAACTAAGGGAGAGGAATAGCAAGGTTTTGTTGCCAGTATGTAATAATGTATTGAATTATAATTCCAGCTTGGGGTTCGATGACTTCCAAACCCCCCATTTCAATTCTTCCATGGATTCCATGCTATCCCCTTAATTGTGAGCAGTGTCACTGCAGGGCTGCAGGCACTGGGGCTCTCTGATGGTTCTGGGATTGCAGGAAAGCCAAAGCTCTCCTGAGTCCAGGAGGGTAAAACTCCAAGGCATTATTGCCATCTGGGGAGGATCAATGCTGAGACATCTCCCCAGGACACACTTGACAGATACACTTCTTTCAAGGCTGTCTTTAGAAAATTAACCACATTTCCTCTTCCTCTTGTGACAGCTTATTATTGTGACTAAGGAACAGCATGACCAAAGAGATCTTATGTTGGTGCAAGCAATCTTCAGGTGATTTGCCCCAGCATTCTCTGGGAAAATTACCTAACTTACTGTGGCTTTCAGACTTCAAAATCAGCTATTTGAACTAAATATTTGGGTGAAAGCAATAAAGTATTTCCTCAAGAATTGGATTTTGATGTATCAAGTTTTCAAGTAGGATCATGCTCTTGACTGACAAGAATGCAAACAAAATTATTTGCCTTCTTTTTTCCCCCTCTCCCTCTTCATTTATCTTTTGATAACAGTCAACTCCACTTATTCTTGAAGAAGTATTGATGATTATAGACATAGTTTTGTTCAAAATAAAAATTGCATCTTTTAAAAGCAAAATTCCATAATATTTTAAATATAAGGTTCAGTATAAATTATTATTATTTAAATATATTTTGAAACAGAATAATATTTCACCCTTGCTTTTTTATACTTAGGAGAGTTCAGAATATTCCCATTACAACCAAAACCTAAATTGAAATTTTTAGTGCTATCAGGATAAAGTATATTACTGAGATTGTTTCCTTCTACAACTCCACGTATAATCACTACATTTCCCCACTACATTTGAAATTCTCCAGTAGTCCTATCCTACATATCTTCATTAACTCAGAGCTGTAGGAAGGGAAGATTTGGCATGGAATTCTGAGGTGGGGAATAAAAAATAAACAACAAGAAAACCAAAAGCAAACCAAACACAACCTTAGAACATAAGAATTTCAAAAAAATCACTACTGTCTGTAGCAGAGGACAGGATTTACTACATGTAGTAAATTGACTAAAGGAAAGAAAAATTCTCTTTTCCAGGTGCTCCTGGAATTCAGTTTTGCTTCTGGATTCTCTGGAAGGTGGGCCAATCCTTGTAAATGCTCAGATAGGCAGCAGAGTGTGCCAAGGCTGAGTGCAGTTCTGGTTTGATTTGACCACACCTCGGAGCAGCTCAGAGCATTCAAACAGGATCAATGCCCAGCTCTGGCATCCCTCACTCCCAGAGGTGTGACATCTGTCCTTGCTTTGTTCCGAGGGATATCCCAGCACATCCCAGCTCCTCTGGGGCTTGGAGCAGAGCAGTGAGTGTCCCCAAACCCCGAGTTCAGGAGTTCCACAGGGGTCAGCCTGGACTTTGTATTTCTAACGTGGGATTGAAGGAGTTTCCAGCCATCAAAAGGAGTGATGGCAGAGAGTTCATGGTTTGAAAACCTCAATGGAATCTCACATCTGAGTGATCCAAGGATAAAACAGACCCGCTCAAGGAGAATTGCCATTCCTGGAGCAATCCTGGGAAGCCTTAGAGTAAGGATAAGACATAGGATGTGTTCTCATATTTGACACAAAACAGTCCATATAAAATAGCATGGATTTATTTAGTTTAATATAATGTATTTCACTTGAGTATTTAACTTAAGCACGTGGAAAATCCTACTTTCTCTTAGGGATAGGAAATAGACTCAAGTGATTAAAAGTCTTTGGTGACTTTTCCTGGTAACTTTTTGTTGCTTGTTTTTGCAGGAAGTTAAGAATTCTCGGAGGAAAGCTCCAAGCTGTTTGTGTGGCTTTGTGAGTAATGGAAAGAATTTACACAAAATATGCCACTGCTGTGTAGTGATATGGAACAATAAATAATAAAATAGGCAAGAGGTAGGAATGGCTCTGACTCCCTCTCTATAAAATAGCTTTTCCTAGAGGAAAGTGGAACTGCAGTGGAACAACTCATATGAACCTGCTGGGATGATAATTGCCAGGGGAGCCTACTTTGGAATCTGGCAATGAGCCAACATGTCCTAATTACCTTTACTTTGCAGTTTGGTTCTTGGCCTGAAAGCATTGCTTGGAAGTAACTGGTGTTGTAGAATTTACTAATCCTGAGTAAATGGGATTGTTCTGCTGCAGCAGAAACCTGGGCAGTCTTTCAAAAAATAAGAACTTACTGAAAATAGTATTTCATAAAAGAAGACTTGACAAAGATATAAAATCCTATGTAGCCAAAGCTGAGCAGTATTATTAAAAAATCCTTTATGCAGGCTATTAAAATTAACAGTTATTTGCTTAGGAAAATTGGTAGTTTTCCCATTCAATACTGTGTTCCTCATTCAAGGAACAGCAGTTCCAAGAAAACTTTTATCATGGAAGGAGAGAATATGGAATCATCCTTTCACAATAACTTAATGCAGCAGAAAACTTGCAAAGCAATAAACCCTATAAATACTATTCTCACCACAACTATTTACTGCGAGGCATAACAGCCTCGCTCTTCATTAGCATTTTCAAATTAATGAATGTCATTAGGAATGTCACACTGAAGCAGCTGTGATGTTCCAGTCCCATTACCATCCACCTCCAAAGAGCCTGAACCGCTTGATTTTTAAGCTTCCCCTGAGCTGGTTATGCTGATGTCTCACTGATATTGGCGGTGCAAACTCCGAGCCCAAAGGCTGCTGTTCTCAGGCAGCTTCCATCAGTGTCCCTGCAGCCTCTGCTCTGCCCTGCCTGCCTTCCCTGCCGGAGCTTCCCACCGGGAATGCCACCTGTGCCCAGCAGAGAGGCTGCAGGCTGGCATTCCATGCGGAGAAGCCACAGGATGAAGCTAAAAAAGTTTGGCCGGTTCCTCTTGTTAGAATGAAACACTATCAGACAGATGGGCTTGGTAAGACTTCGTAATTCCTTAGAGAGCTTTTCATTTTTTGGCTCAATTTCCAGGCACGAGCTTTCCCTTCCAGCAGCAGCAGGATGAGGACTAACCAGATCCCAGGTGGTGTGCTCCCAGCAAGGGACAGGAGTGACAGTGCTGCTCATGGCTTTGGCGAGGGCTCAGGTGTCACACTGCAGCAGGGGGGAAACCAGGGCTTGGTTAGACACCATGGGGAAAATCAGGGTTTGGTTAAATTCTCTGAACCCCAGTCTTTTTGTCTGTAAATAAAAAGTAGGAGTAGTGCTATTCTTTAGGGTTAATGGTGCAGTTTCACAGCACATGTAAGAGTGTAATTGTATCCTGCTGCCAAATAGCCCTTTTCCATTTCCAGCCCTTTTTCCCCTCCAAGCCCCTTTTCCCTTTCCAGCCCCTTTTCCCTCGCAGCCCCTTTTCCCTTTCCAGCCCCTTTTCCCTCGCAGCCCCTTTCCCCTCCCAGCCCTTTTCCCCTCGCAGCCCCTTTCCCCTCGCAGCCCCAGCTGCAGCCTCTGCCCCTCTCACCCTGGCTCAGCCCCATGACCCTGCAGGCTGTCAGACTGGCTGTTTTCCTGCCCAACTCGCAGTCCCAGCTCCCTGGGCCAGGCCAGGGAAGGCAGTGGCTGAGGTGTGCAGCACTGGAATCTCCCCATTTGGCAGCAGCCCCAGAGCTGAGGTATTGGCTGGGAAACTGCAGCCAGAGCAGCTGGAAGCTGATCCCACAAAGAGGAGCTTTTGCATATGCAAAGTAGATCTTGAAGGCCATCCCTGCTTACTCAGCTGTTTATCGCTCACATGAGCAGCAATATCATCATATGGAGTCAGAGCTGAAGCTGTACATTTTGTTTTTAATCCATTGTTCAAAATTCCACATCCATTATAATTAATTTCCCTGCCCCAGGTATTTTTTGGTTTGAAGAAAGCCCGTGTGCCTTCTTCAAAAGTTTGTAAAAAATAACTGCAGGAGTAAGTTGGAAGGCAAGAAAGTTTGCTGATAAAGACAATTTTCAGGACACTTGAGACTAAAACACAGACGTTGAAAAAGTGCAATATTAGATTATGAAATAGATGATTACATCTGATGCAAGTGGATGCAAAGCAACAGTCCAGGAAAAGACTCTTGTCTACATTGGGTGTTGTCAGTAAGGGGTTCTGGTTTAGCTCTTGCCAAGCAGATAAAGAGAGGTGAATTTACTGGGAAAAGCTCCCTAAAAATGCCAGCTCAGTGCTCAGCAATGCTTCAGACAAGAAACAATGTCAGGAATTTAGGATGGGAGAGAGATGACAACAAAACAGAAGAGAGTCTTCACTGCACTGTAGAATTTCAGGCTGAGCCCACATTTTGAACACAGCATGGAAATCTGTTCCTGCACTGCAAACTGTGGGTAACAGAATTAAGAGAAACAGAAAAGAGCACCAGGGATTTGGAGAGATATAAATCAGCTCCTACTGTGATAAGCAACTAACTGCATTAGGGCTCTTGAGCTGGAAGAGAAAAGGATGAGAGAAAAAATAAAGTTATTTTCATAAGACAAGTGCCTTTCACATGCCTATATAGTAATCTTGTAGGGATTAGTAAAATGGATTTGAGTAAGAATTAGAGAAAGTCTGCAGGTAAGTATTCTGCTGGGTATTTGCAGATATTTTCTATCAAACCATGACAAATCTGGTGACAGATGATGTTGTATGCAAACAGAAATGTGTTTTCTAACACTGTGACTTCCAATGTTGTACCAATCAATGAAAGGTTTTCCTGAATTGGAGGCTGATTTTCTATTTCTGGACATTTGAAAGTCTTTTATAGTTTTATGCTTTCTCTAAGCTGCCTTTTGGGATTTGTGTTCAGCTCCCTATGATTTTATACTTGAAATACCAGAGCCAAGGGCTTTTAAATTGTCATCCAGAAACAACTTACACTATGGCAAATGACTTCTTGGAAGCTAATATTGCTCTTTGTTTATCCTGTTTAGATTTGGAGGGGAAGATCTTTTTAGTTGTTTTTGGTTTTTTTTTAATTAAAGTCACTTGATTATGTCGAGTTTCTAGAATAACATATTGAAATTAAACAAGCTGCAAGCATTTTATTATTTTAGCTGTGACTTCAAAATGCAGACAGAAACTGATTTGCCTTAGGGTGAATTGATGAGGGAGATGAGGAACAAAAATGAGGAGCAGAATTGAGGTATTGTCTCAATACCCAACATTACAACTTCCCCCCAGTTTTTACTGCGTACCAACAAGAATCTTCACTTCTTGGCAACTCTTGTCCTGCAGCTTCACCAAACTGCCAAACACTTAAAAATGAGATATGCTGGAGTTGAACAATATCGAAATATTCTCACCCACCCACTTTTGGGGTTGGATTCTCTCAGGGCAGCCAGGGTGCAGCTGGGGAGTTTCAGAGCCAATTCCCCAGGCAGGTGCCTTGTTTGTGGGATTGAACTCCCCCCAGTTCAGCTGCCACATTTAGGGTCATGGCAGCTGAATTCCCAGATTTCACCTCCCAAGCTTCTCTGGAATATTAAAATACTGATCTTAGTGTTTTACTGCATGCAGCAAGTGCATGAAGTGTGACAGAATTGCACAGCAAATCCCCCCAAAAAAGGTGAATATACAGTTCTTCCTAAAGTAATTTCTACCTTTACAAAATGCAGCCAATATTACAAAAATATTATCTCAGCTTAAGTGAGAGCATCTCAGTTAAATAAGTTCAAGACATTTTCATCCCTTTCCTATTTCTGATCTGTGCTGATCCAATTCTGCTTGATTTCCACCCTGAATGTCTGGTGGAATCTTTTCCTTAGTCCAACACCAAAAGGGGAGATTTTCTGTCTCCAAAATGTACCCAAAGTGGAGGCTTCTGCCTCATCTCAGTCTGACCAAGAAGAAGAACTAATCTATTATTAACATACATTACTCGTGCATCTCCTAATTTGAAAAGTATTTAGGACACAAGGTTTAGATGCAGATCTCTTCTCCAAATGTCCCAAAATTGTTGGGATCTGCTAATCCAGGACAGCCTAGGCTTTTCAGAATAATCATGGCTCAGCTGCAGTGATGCACTTTTTTCCTCACAAAATCCTGCAGAGCACATTTTACCATGCTTGACCTTTGTTTAATTAAGTAAGAGAAACACAGAAGAGGGGAAAAAATACCAATATGACATAAAAATACTTAGAGCGGTTTTTACAGTAAAGCAGAAAACCCACGTGGTTTAATTTGAGGGGTTAAAAAGCTGCGCAGTGTTTACAAAAATTCTATGAATAACTTGAAAATGCTTGACAGGTAAACCCTAAAGGAACAACTGGGATGTTAATTCTGGAATAAAGGTGCACAGAGTGTATAAAAAGCTGTTGAAATCAGAGGGTTTTTTTATACAGAGGACTTTGCTTGGCAGCACAAAGCCCCATGAAAATGTGTGACATGTTTTTAAAAAGCAAGTTTAAAACACACAGGATTGTCATCCCAGATTTCTCACATAAATAAATAAACAAAAGGATGGGATGGGAGAGGAAAGAGAAATAACATTTTCCCATGCAGGTATTCTGGAAAGTATAGCAGACTACACCCAATATGGTAAATACACAGTTTACAGAAATCTAGAAGTAAAATGAGGAACCCCGCAGTCAAAACAAAAAAAAATACAGAAGTTCCCCAACTAAATAAATGTTCGGTGCTAAAATTTATCATCCTGATTCTAGGAACTCAGTGATATCACCCCAGGCTACAAAAATAGCCACCCAGGGAGTCACATGGAGTGATGTAATGTGAACGTGGAATAAATCCTTGCTTTTTTTAAACTGAAAAATTTGTATTCAGCAAAATTCTAGGAAAAGCAGAAAGCAACATCAAGGGCAGTGGGCCAGGTCAGGGCAGTTCAGCTGTGCCCTTCTGCTGCTCCAGCAGTGTCCCAGGGCAGAGCAGCACAGAAGGATGGATAAAACTGTATTTCTGATGAAATGCATCCCCATAAAGCCACTGAATTCCTCCTGTTCGAGGAGGGGATGGAAATGGAGTGTTTAGCAGCCCCACTCTGGGGTTCTGCCCTCAGCAAGGCACCTCATGGCTCCTCAAATGCAAAGGAATTTGGCTTTTCCTTCATTTGCTCTTGGAAATGCAGGTGCCAGGCAGTCAGAGCTGAGCACAGGGCAGTGGTGGCACTGCAGTCTGGCCAGCCTGACTCCACTCCTCACTCCACTCCAGGAGAAGTTTTCCCAAAGGCTGAAGCATTTTGAACAGCCCCTGATAAAAATACAATCCTAACACATTTCTAAGGAAGACAGAAAGAAAATACAACAGTTTTTGAGACTTCCATTAGAATATACTGGAAAACACCAGAGTGCTTTATCTGGTTAAAGATAATTAATAGCTGTGTTAATATACTGATGGCAGCAAAGAGCATCATTCCATAGCCCTGTGCATGAGATCATTGGCCAAGTGGGTATTTCTAACCACATGAGAGAAGTATTGCTCCTTCCAGCATGGAATAGGGCCAGAAAGGGGAAAAAACCGTTTTAGAATGGCCTTTATTTAAAAAAAAAAACCAAAAAAGTGGCTCTGCTATGAGCTGCACATGACTTGCCTGGTCCATCTTCTAGAACTGATCTTGAATTTAAATTAGCTCATAAACTGATTCTGAACTTCTCCTGAAAATTCTGAAAATCTCATTGTGACACCAGTGAGGAGTTTAGCTGCAGCCTCATTTGGCTGTGGAGCCTGACCTAGCTCCTGGTTGTTGGAGTTACTCCTCTTATCCAGCTCCATTAATTCCAGGTTTCTTTTCTAGAGTACCTGAATATTCAAGTGTGATGCTTTATGCCACTTAATTCTCTTCATAGAGCTATGTGTTAATAAGGAAATCATGTGGTTTTATGATAAAATGCACAATAAAACTCTATACAACAATATCATGGCAAAGTTTAGATGATAATGAGCAACAACTACAAACCCTTTGGATTTAAAGCTGTGAAAGGCTCAAATTGTGGCTCTACCAGAAACTGCTTAGTCAAGTCACTCAAGGGAATAATTGAAATTAGCAGATCTTAAATGCTGTACTGGCTCTGAGATAAGTTAAATGCAAGAAAGAGATTTCCAAGAATGGCAAAATAACTTTGTTAGTGATAATGGGAACCAGTTGGGGAAAAGTGGGACGGAGCAAGGCAGTAATAGGGAATATCTATTGTTAGCCACACCTGCAGCTTCCAAAGCATCCCTTTGGAACTGGGAGATTACACTCAAATAAAAATAGATAATCCTGTTCAGTCCTGTTCATTGCTCTCCCTCAGCTGTCCCCAGAAGATGAGGGGATATTTCAGATTGTTACCACCACTGTCAAGTTCCCTTGAGCTCGAATTCAAGAGCTCTTTCAGTGCCTCCATTTCACTCTGGGTTATTCTGTTCTCTCCCATCCTCACTGCTCCTGCTGCTGCTTGTAATGTACAGCAAGGGGGAAATCAGCATTCCAGAGGGGTGCTGTCCTGTCCTGTCCTCTCCTCTCCTGCCCTGGCCAGGGCTGAAATCCACAGTGGAGCTGGAGCTTCTCAAAACCTCTCAAGAGCAATCCCTGTCTTCCCATGACTCAGGGAAGTCACAGGACTGGGTGACACTGACCTGGAAAGGCTGAGGTGGAACCCCCAGCTCTGCTGAGAGGTTGGCACATGGATTTGGGCTCTGGGAGAGCCACTCAGGGCAAATCTGCCACTCCTGAGCACACAGACCCTGCTGGGCTGCTCACCCATCCATGGGTACCACCAGCTGCTCCAGCTGTGCCCATATCAGCACCCAGAGATTCCGAGCCTCTGGAAGGTCAGTCAGGATGCAAAGGCCACCTTAGAGAGAGTTAAATCTCCAATTTTCACTCGTGCTCTTCATTCTTACTTAACCCTTCCGTCCCTTCGTGAGAAAGGAGGAAGCAAAGATAAGCTAAACATCACAAGACTCCTGGGTATTACTGTAAGGAGGACTCAGTTCTAATATTCTGGAACATATTTGGGAAATGCTTTGAGCAGGAAGGGTCCACAGCCTGCCCATGCCTCAGTTTCCTGTCCTTGAAGTGGAGACCTTGGTCTTTCAACACTTCCAGCTGTTTATGAGACATCCACAGTGGTTATGTGAGACAAATTCCTAAGTCAGAATTCCTGCCAGCATTGGCCATAACTGTAACATTGACAAGAAAAAGATCTCTGCTGTTTACTAACACTGGAAACTGTGTTAATGGAGAGAGAGACACTGGCAAACAACAAAAAGCCCAGTTTGAACAGGAAGGATTGTAGAGCATATTAGAGTAGAAAACAGAGCTGTTTGCTACATAAAGTTCTCCCTGCAGCCATGAGTCAACTACAGAAGAGTTATTCCTCTTCTGGTGGATGAGAGGCAAAGTTTGCCATGGCAATCAGGCCAGAGGAACCTCACTGATGTCCCTGGGCCAGGCAAGGGGAGGTGTCCCTGCACAAGAAACTCCACCCTGCAGGAGAATGTCCCACTGCGAAAACATGCTCCTTCCTCTGAGCCATCTGCCTGTCTTTTCCATGGGATGTGGGGAATGAAGAGGGAGAGATCTCTCAGGAACCTGTAGAGAAACTCCTCACAGAAGGACAGGCTCTCCAAAAGCATCTGCTTTCATGTCATTCTTCAATAGGAAGAACTGCTTTTGATTTAAGTTTAGTTTTTTTTGTCATTCTTACCATTTATAGCATTTGTACATTTGTTTCAAATATCTGTATCTCCCATGTCTGCCTAGGAAGTTTCACTAATGTGCTTGCAGCACAAATAGTCTGCTTTTGCTGTCCAAAACATCAACAGAACCCAAATTCAGAGTTCCTCACTTCTCAGCATGAGTGACTTTATCATGTTATGAACGTTGCACTTCTTGGCTAGCAGCCCTGTTTTCCCCATGGCCTAGGGAAGAACAAAAGAAGGAACAAAATTCACATTCAGGTGGTCTTGCAGTAGTTACAGTTGCTCACCTGACACTATTTTACAGAGGCTATTTGATTCAAAATTGTAAATGTCTGAAAATGCCATCCCAAAGCAGAAGTTTCTTGGAGAATAAAGGTGATGGACACTTCAGTTCCAAGCTGTCCAAAGTTTTCTTTACTTTGACTCATCTGTCTTTAATGGGAAGGACAATCAAACACTGTCAATATATAACATTCCAGGAGATCTGAAGAACACCAACTAGCATTGCTTCCCAATCTGTTGTTGAAGACTTCCACTGTAAAGTTCAAAATTAAAAGTTACATGGAATTTATCTGGAATTCGCTGGCCACATACGAGTTTTTGTTTGCTTTACACTCTGATCTGCTGAAGCCAGGCATAAACAACAACTTGGTGTTTGATCCTGCACAGGGAAATTCTTCCAGAGATGCTCAGCAGTGTGGTTCATCCCTGATACCATCGTGGTCTGGCTTGAGGAACAGACCATGCTCCCTGAGCAATTCCTTTGAACTCTGGCAGCGCAGTGTGGTTATTTCTCATGATTTTACCAGGCACAGAATGATTCTGTCCTGTGATCTTTTGGAAACCCAGCAGCTCCAGCTCTCTCATCATTTTCAGTCCTTTCCCTCTGCTATTCCCATCTGCTGGGGTGCAGCATCCAGGTCATTACTTCACAAGGCAGTCAGACCTTCCCTTCTCTCCTTCAGTACTCAAACTGATTTTTTTCAGCTGAGGTTAAATGGGAAGCAGAATCAGGAAAGAAGCCCTCAGGAAGAAAAGAAGCAGATGGATTGCTGAGGGATGGCACCAGTGGATCACTGAGGGAAGGTGGTGGAACACTTTATTCCCAGGCAGCTGCAGAAGTTCCTGCTCCCCAAGGCAAATGGCATTCGCTGAATTTGGGAGACTCAAGACAATCAAATAAAAACACACACACCCAATTCCATATGTTTTCCTTGGTTTTGTTGTTGCTGTAGTAGAAATTTTCTTCCTCGGGATATTTTGGGATCCAGCCTGTGCTTTTTGAGGTTAATTCTGTAATCCCAGCACCAAATTTATAGCTGAAGGTGTTCTCCAGCTGTTCATCCCTGAGAGCCTACAGAGCTGGCAGAATGCTAGCCACCAAAATAACAAAAAAAAAGGTTTAATCTCTCCTTTTTAGTGATGTCTCCAATAGACCAGCAGGAGAAAACATCACTAGAGAGGGAGGACTCTGTTCTTTTGGATTCTACCCAGTGCAAAAGGGGATGGTGCTACGAGAGAAAAGTCTGGTAATTGGAAACTGGATAAAAAAGGCTCAATAGGATCCTTCTGCTTTGAAGAAAATTTCGTTTCACTTCTTTTGCTCCTTCTCTCTGATGGGAGGAATCCAGGCTGAGTTGAGCTGTAATCATGGAATATCTCGTAGTTCCTGCCCTGAGTGCCACAGCAGTGCAACTGCCTTTGAAATCTGCACATCTGTTCTTTCTGCATTAGCAGTTGTTTCCACAGGGTGAAGGGGTTGGGGAAGAGCCACCTGAGCAGCTCTAGAGGAGAAAGCCAAGACCATTTTTGAAACTTGTCAACAAAACATCATAAAAATTAGGAGTAAAGTCTCTTTGGGACATGCCAAGTCCTCAGGTTCTGCCAGAACCAAGTGGGAGACCCAAACCCAGCTCTGGTGGCTGTTTTTTTCTCTTGTTTTTTGTGTTTTTCAGTCTCTCCTGATGGAACTGGTTTACTTTGTTAAATACATAAAAATAGGAGCAAAATCCTGGAACTTCTTTGTTCCAAGCAATTGGCCTAGACTGTGTGACCATTTGGAATGAAGGGATGTCTCATCTAAACCAGAAACTTTGTGTTAGAACTCTGAGACCTTCCCTGACAGAAGCTGCACCAAAATAAATTGGTTTCCATGCAAAACTTTTGGGTTAGAATCTCATTTTCCAATGAAAAAGCATTTTGTCAAAAGATCCTTGATGAGTTCCCTTTCTGAAGAAACACATTTTGAGTAATCACTCCGTGGGCCAAGGAAATATTTGAAAATCATGAGCTTCGTCAGTCTCATCCAACAGATGCAGTTTTACATAAGTAATTAACTTGACAAATACACATAAGCATTCTCTACTGGTTTGCAGTTATTTTCAGGGTATAGGGAGTAATTAACACTGCCTCTGAGAGCAGCTGCAATTTATTGATGAGCAGTCTTTGCATATGAATAGGTTTTGATCTGTGAGTGACTAATTTCTACTTCTGAAAGAGATTCACCATCTTTCGCTTCCTGCTAGAAAGCAATTACAATTTCTGTGGACAATTCAGCCTTGAACACTACCCTTAGATTGGAGGCTGTGTTTCATTCTTAACTTGCTCCCTTGCTGTTGATATTGCCCCATAAATTCCACCAAAGCAGAATCTTAAAGGCCCCTCAAGTGATAATTTATGGGACTGTGAGCAGTGAAATCATAGGAACACAAGAGGATCTGAATGTTTTGTATTATCTTTGTGTTTACTTCAGAGCAGATACATAAAGAGTCTTTTTGCAGTTGAGTCTTTACAATTTCTGCTCCACTGCAAGAGAAGATGTGATCACAGAATGGTCCTGTCAGGTTTTGTGCAGGGAGATCAAGTTAAAGCAACAGTCAAGTTACTACGAATGTCAGCCTAGAAAGCAGCGATAATGTAGATAATATTTACATATTCCCTGGGGCCACTCTAAATATTTCTGCTTCAGATGACTCCAGTGAGATCTACTTGAAGAGGTTTGATGCTGACGATGTAGGAACCATTCAGGAATTACTGCTAATGGCATTTACTGCATAGTTCAGTCTCTGGCCCTAAGATTTGGGAAATACATTTTCTTTGGATGCTTTCTTGTCACCATTTGCTCAAAAGTTACTGTGGACAAGGTAAGCATCACAAATTCCCAGTTTCCCAACAATTTTCCCTCCTGAGTTGAATATCCTATGTCTTATTCCTGGAGCAGGGAAAAGGGATCACCACCCCTCTGCTAACATGGCCAGGATGTTTCCATTTCCCCTCTGTTCCTTTCAAAATCCAGCACAATCTGGGTGTACAAGATACCAATATTGCATGAATATTGGTTAAAAAGAGCTGTGAAGTGCTGCATTTTGGTCATTGAATAAGAAAAACAATTTTAATCCACTGCTGGTTGGAGACGCTTCAGCAATGAGATCATATCTTTTTATAATCTCAGTATTTAGTGTGTAATTGAAACCAGGAGAATAAAAAACTGGCTTCTGAAGACAGAATGACTCTATTGAATTTGCATCCACATTTTGAATATGCACATTTGGAGGTGCAGGATCCAAAAACGTGGGGCTTGGAGCAGTTAAACACAATCAAAGGGGCACAGAGCAATAGCATTGAGGGACATTTTCCATGTGAATTAATAGTTAATAATATAAAGGTGTGGTGGGTGTGGAAAATAAGAAGAGAGGCAAGCACTAGATAAGAAGAATTAGTGTGAAGGTTGCACAAAGGATTAATTTCAGATGGTCCTGCAGACTCTATGGTTCATCTGCAGTAGCTTTGTCCATCAATAAACACTTTAGTCAGTAATCCCTTCCATTCCCAGGGATTCTAATCACATATCAGTGTTTATTCTGTGCCATGGCCTCTATTTAGTCTTAACAAAAATGGTGTAACAACCACATTTGAATGTGGACAATTATATAACCAACATTGTACAAGCTTCTGATTAAAACCTAAACGTGTAAAACTTTGTGTACTTCTTCATTAGCCTGCACTCAAGAGTTCCAGCAATCCTTTGGTGAAATAATAAATTTCCCACAAGCCCTTTTGTAAGCAGATCAGTTTTGAATAGAAGTGGCATCTGCTCTTCCTCAGGTCCACCAGCTCTTGAGCCAATGTGAATTGGTTGCATTCTGGTAGAGCTGAGGCTCTTCCTGCATCCCCTCAGCTCTGTGTCTGCAGGGAGAATTGGGTACAGAAGGGACCAGGAGAAGGCAAGCCAAGCATTCTTTGGGGATTTTGAGGCTTTGAGGAAAGGACTGCGAGATTTTGGGAATAGTGAAGGAATCCAAATGCAAAGAAGAATGCTTTTCTGTGAGAGAAAGCAGCTTCAGAAAGGTGCTGGTGAGATGGAGAGCAATTAACCCCAGGGAGCTGGCAGGGAGCTGAGCTGGGAGCTTGGGGAGAGTTCAGTCCCATCTGGGGTTGTTTCTCACAGCTCCACACCGAGCTGGATCTCACAGCTTCGTTCTGGCAGGTGGATATGGCACCAGTCAGCAAGGCAGGATCCTCCAAACTCCATTTGGGAATTGAGTTCTGCCTGTGTGCACCGAAGGAGCTGCTCAGCCCTGCCTTTGGTAGCCACAGGAAACACTTCCTTCTCACTGCAGCCCCCTTCCCCAGCTGATGCTGCTTCAGCTGCACTCCTGCATCCCTTGGCTGCAGCTCCTGATGCTCAGGAGAAAGGAAATAACTCAGGAGCAGGACCCTGAACTGTCCTGATGTGACCCCAGAGCCCTGGGAATCCCAGTGTCCTCAGAGAAATGGTTTATGGGTACCATAGAGAATGATCTCCCTTGATTCACTCACAGGCACAGAACTGCACTGATCTGGTTCCAGACTGATTCAAACTCCTCCTAGAGACGTGAATATTGTGTAATTCTAAAAATAATTATTCAATAATAAGGTAGCCCATCATGAATTTGAGCATTATTACTAGTCTTTCAGATACAGGTTCCTTCAAATACATTAGCAGAACGTCATGATTATCAAATCTTTAATCTCAGGACGTCGGAACATCAATTTCTGAAATGCAATCTAGCAGTATTTTCTCAGGAATAAAATTGCTGCAAGACTCCCCTCTTGCACACGTCAATCCACCCCCAGAGCATCACCTGCTCCTCAAAGTTTCCCCCTAAAAGGGGAGGAAACTTTGATGGAAGGAGTTCATCTGGGGCAGAGGAAGAGATGACATAGCCAATGAAGCTGCACCTCCCCTGGTTTGGAAATTCACTGCAGGGAGTGGGGGAATTCCCCTTCTGGCTGCTCCACTCAGTGCTGCCACGGAGGCTTCAAGATCTGCCTATTTCTAAGCATTATTTGTTTATTCCGTGAGCTGAACACCTTCAAATGGGACACAGAACTGTCCCAAGGGTCTCTTGTATACCTTGTCTTTCCACACAAAGAACTACAGCTGTCTCCAGTCATGAGTAAAATTACCTGTGGTATTTAAATGCTTTTCACAACTAACACAGCCCCAATTAATCATGCATTAAATTGCTTCCTCAGGACAGTAAGCATGTATTTCTGCACTCACCAATATATGATATACTGTACAAAAGAAAAATATATCCAGATTTTGAAACAACAAAACAAGATTTATAAAGGTCTATCCAGCTTTAGTATATTATCTGAAGAGCAGAGCTCCTTCTGCACCTTGAAAACATTACCTTTGATTAAACAGCGATTGCAATCTTCCCTCAGATAAAATATATATGTGTGTGTATATATTTATGTGTATAATTTCAAAATCAAAGCCTTGCCCTTCTCCTGGATGTCATCTGCTGGCACTGGGAGCTGATCCCAGCATCCCAGAATGCAGCTTGGCAGGAATTAATCTCCGGCTTAGAAAGGGCTCTCTAATTGCCCTGCGTTTTCTCCCTTTTGAACTCCCTCACTAACCTGTAATTTCTCCTGCTATCTGCCCAAAGGTAAATGAAGAATGTGGTACACCCAGGGAATTCCTCATCGGCTACAGGTGACTTCAGATCGGGAGTTGCCATCACCAGGTAAAAATGAGTTTCCATGTAGCCAGGTTTCAATAATATCCCCGGGCAAGGGAGATCTCTCCTGCTTCCATTTTTATCCTGTTTATTAGCTCTTGGGAGAAGAACAGTGAAGCCTTCAGAGCCTCCTCCTCGGAGCTCCAGCACAAGATTGAAACTGGGAGAGATTCTGATCATTGAGCAAGTATTGACTTGATTTAATAAGGCAAGGAGAACCTCAAGGAGCAATTTGCTGTTGCTGCTACTCCCCACTGGCTCCAGGTGCTGAGCAATTCAGCACCTTCAGCCTGACACACTTGGCTTTCCCCACTTTGCAAAATCAGCCTTACTCTTGCGCTTGGCCCTTTGCACTTAAGCAAAGACATCACAAGAAATCTTCCTGTGGCTCAATTTGAAAAGATTCTGCTGTTGATAAGTAGCTGCTCCAAACCAAAGCCATGGCAAAGTGGGGAGGAGGCTGCAGGATTAAATGCAGGTTGGCATGGAGTGGCAATGGCTCTGTGGCAACCAAAGGAAGGGCTTGAACTGAAATATGGAAATATGGATTCTTCTCTCCTTTTCCACGTTTCAGCAACAATCTTCTTCCTGCTGCCATCCTGCTGTCATTGCCCCTTCTTCCCCTGGGGCCTCTGGCTTGTTCCACGTGTGGGGAAGAAGACAAGACACCAGGAAAATAATCAATGCCAAGCACTTGGAGTTTGGCTCTTGGAATGCACAGGAAGCACAGGATTTGTAACAGAAAGTCTGGGATGGCCTTTGCTCCAGCAGCAGCATTGCTTTCTCTGCCTGAAGTTTCAAGCTTTTCTACCCAAAACTGTTCCATGTCTTTCAATTCTCATAACTGCAAAGTTCATTTCAAATCCACCACAGATCTCCTAACAAAAAAGGTGAAATAATTTTCTGTATGAAAGCTATGGGAGGGTACTCAAGTTTTAGCCAGCTGTTTTAGGTGAGGGCAATTCAGATTATAATCAATCAACTGGTGCACAAACATTATAAATTCAAGTGAAACCAGGGAAATTGTTCCTGTGTATGTGATTAGAAGTGAAAGTGAGAAAAAGTAAGCCAGCAGTTGGGAAGACAATTTAGTTCAGCTGAAGAAAATGTTGTCCTGGTATGATGAATTCAGTTTTTAGTTCAAGCAATTTTGCTCCATTTCAGCTCCCAGTGGGGCTGGAATCAACACAGCCTCAGGAACAGTGGGGAGCAGCTGTGGCCAAGAACAGTCCAGCATCACCTCTGGGCCTGGAGCAGCTTGCAGCCCCAGGGAAGGTGTCTGACATCTCCATCAGGAGCAGCTAAAACCCTAGATCCTCCACCTGGAGGTTCCCTGGTTTGACAAAAGCACAGAACACTGGGGATCCTGGAGAATTCCCTGTTCAGCCCCTGCTGGCACAGGCTCTGGGGATGGCTCTCATCAGCTGTGCAGACAGTGGGTGGGGAGCTTGGAGGGAGTGTGGAGATGTTTACAGGAGCAAAAACAACCTACAGGTGCAGCTAAAAATACCTCTGCCTCAAATTCAGCCAACGAGTTCCCAATGCCAGGGCAGTGCCAGTGTGAGTGTGGGAACTTGCCAGCATTCAGCAAAAATGGTTATTCTCCTTTTTCCTTCATTACAGTTACTTCAATAACTAGTTCAATAATTAAACCCTGTAAGAGTTGGCATGTTGGGGTTTGGTTCCTATAGACTGATTCAGCTTTTAGATTTTTTTGTTGCTCCACCTCTGTGTAGAGACTTTTATTTGTATGCAAACAATATTTGTGCAGGTGCCTACCTGGGGTTTGGGGCATGCAGAACCAGGGCTTGCCAAAACTTTACATTTTTTGTTTTGCTTTTCTTAAGCAAACAATCCTTTCACATACCAGAGTGTTTGGGCACCAGAGGGATGTATTCTGCATAAAAGCCCACATCGTTTGTGGAACTACTTCTACTTTTTTCTTGCACTGCAAGTGAATAAGGGGGCAAGATAGAAGAAAAGCTTGTGACAGAATTCTGGAATCTTCCTCTGCAGCCTCCAGAGTGAGAAGGTTTCTGTTTCTACCCTCTGACATTTCCTGCTACCTGTTACAGTTACACTCCAGGGCAATAAAATATTTGAGGCAAGGAAAGAGTGACTCCGGTTTGGAAATATTCACAGGAGAGGACAACCTAAGGACCCTCAGACATGAGGCTCTTCAAGCAGAGACTTCTGGACACCTTGTGGGATCAAAATGAGCCACTCCTAAGCCTGAGTATCAAAGTAAACTTACCAGTATTTGTGGAGGTTGAACCTCGGCAAGTTGGCAGCCAGCGGGCCGGCCGTGAGGGCAGAGACAGCCTGTGCTTTGGCGGTCACGGTGACAGGAAGATCAGCCCATGAGCCCCTGAGGCAAATTATGCGCCAGCAGAGAAGATCATTGGCCCAGAGTCCTCCCCACCCCTTCTCCATATATAGGTTGGTTTCTAGATTGTTCTCCCTTGTTCTCCCCTTGAGTTGCTCCCCATTGGTCCCTTTGAATTCTGTACCTCCCCTGTTATGTGATCATCGGTTGACACCCCTGTCCCTCTCCCCTACGGCTTTCCCGGTTGGCCTGCATGCCAGACCACTCCCTCTCTCCTGCCGCTGATAACCCCACGCCACGGGCTGCTCGGGGGAGAAGCTGCTCTGCTGACTGCGGTTCTGCCATGCTGCTCGAGGCTCCGGCCTCCTCACTGGGGGATCTCCGCCTCCATCCACCTCACCGCCGCACGCAGCATGCAGCCTCCGAATCTCCAGACCCCGCGCCCGTCCCTGCTCTCCCGCCCCGGCTCTCCTTCCCCGACTGCACCGGCAATAAGCCTCTGGAGAACCGCAGACTGCTCGCTGTGTGTCCTTCGCCGCCCGCGCCTCCTTGCCTGCTGCTGGTCGCCACCACCGGGGCGGACACCCCCTGGTCCAGGGACAGACTGTCCCTTCTCTTTTTATTTTACAACAATTGAATTGATTGCCAAAGTTAATATCATTCTGAGTATCAAAATGAACAAGTATTCCATGACACTCCCAGTGCACTGTGATTCCAAATGAAATTAGCCCAACACATCTGAGGAAGAGCTGTGTGAGTCCAGCAGGTTTTGTGCAGGGAGCAGGGCAGAGGGAACACAGCTCATGTTGGGGTGAGTGCTGCTCCACCCCTGGGCTTTGCCAGCAGCTCTGCTGCTCTCCGTGGGTTTCTCTGGCACCTCCACCCCACAGAGCTTCCCCAGGAGGGTGATGTGGGATCTCTGTGTCAGCAGGAAAAGTTCACCAATATTCTCAGGGAGCACAGAGCACCCCAGCTCGTGGTGCAGTCCAAACCAGGGGAACATGAAAAAACCAGGAAAAACGTCACATTTGGGCTTCAGAAATGAAGGAGACAATGACCACAAGAACTCCAACAGAACCCAGAGCCAGCAGGAGCTGAGGGAGTCTGCCTTCACCGGGGCAGGGAGCCAACTGCAGTCACCCCACAGACAATGCCCAAAGCTCTCATCCCAGCCTTTGTGCTTCTGATTCTGAGCAAGTATGGGATACCTGTCTGGGAAGTGAAATACAGGATGGCTTTGGAGCTTAGAGGGAAAATACAGCAATGGAACATTTGGGGAAAAAGCTTAATACACTTCCATTTTGTGAGTCTTTCTCCTCCAGCCTTATTAATGGTAGTTAATTCAGGATTTGGACTGGGAAGAGAATTTGACATTACATTTAACTAGTAAACTCCCCCTTCAGAACAGAGGACAATGTGTGCTCCATTGTCCAACACAAGCAGTAGTCTCTGCCAAGAAAAAGGACACTGGGCAAAGGGGTTCTGAGGGCTGTTGTTTGGCACAGGTCTGTGTTTGTAGAAAACCTCCATTCCCAGTCATTTGGGTGGGGAGGGTTTATGGAACAAGCTTGATTAGGTTGCTTTCCTAAGGAGAGGAAGCTTATGTAATGGTTCAGTCTATCTCTCGCTCCAAATTTCAGACATATTTGACACATGAGTCAAGGCCTCAAAAAGAATTAATTTTCTAAAGTTTCTTGGAAGTCAGCAACTGGAGACAGAAAAAGGAATCATATTCATCACTGAGCTGAAGGCAAGAAAGAGCTCAGGCCCCAAGTATCCTGTTGGGGCTGAATTAGCCCAGAATGTGAGCAGTTTGCCCCTGGGGGGACACTGAAGTGAGATATGAAGATATCCCCTCATTTATTGGGAGCAGAGGTGCTTTAGGGCTGTGACCACATAAATCTGTGTGAAGCTGCTTTACTCTTGCTGTTTGTGGAGCAATGGGATTTTTTCCCCATGGAAATGAATTCTGACATTCAAAATCCTGTAAGCTCAGTCTCCTTGTTCTTTAAAAAAAAAACACATGGAATACTCAACAGACTGTACCAAAGCTGAGGCACAAAGTAATTAAAATACTGGGAAATATCCACAACATTCTGGTCCTTGGCTATTTCGCTCTGGGATGAATGGGCAAAGGTGGGGAATCACTGCTGATCCACCTCTCTCAGCTCACTTGGATTTACCAGGGAATGGGAATGGCAGTGGAGCTGCTCAAGGCCAATCTGTGGACTCTGATTTTGCTGAGGAATAATAGCAATGCAGTGATATAACTGCAGGAAACGGCTCAAAATCATAAAATGCCTCAGGGGTTTTTTTCCCTTATATCTGTGTCATTCCCTTTCCATTTGTTGTTCACAGCCTGAATTCCTTAGATAACTTTGCTGCAGACTTGAGTTTTACTGCAGATATGGAAAACTGCCTGGAAGTTTTGCTCCTTGGTTGTTCTGGCTGCTTTCCAGATTCAATAATACTCAAGATGCAACACATCCAACTTGCTCCAGCAATCATTCCATAAAATACAGACTAAAATAAAGGATGTCATACAAAATTAACTCTACTGCTCCCTTCATGAAGGACTTTGGGAAGTTGGAAAAGTGAGTTGTGGCCCAGGTTTTTCGAGGGGTAATTCTAATTCTGCTGGAGTGTGAGGTGAGCCTAAAATACATCAACACAGGGCTGATCTTGAGGTCAGTGAACACGGCAGATTTTCAGTCAACAGTGGGGTATTTTCTATGCAATAACTGAGGGTGTTGGTGGCTCTGGCTGCAGCCTGAGCACACACTGAAGCTGCTCCCAGCACCTGCTGCTAGAAAATGAATGTGGAGACACCTGGCTTGTGTCAGGCAACTCTTTTAACAAAAACTGAGCTTCAACCCAGAGGAAAAGCCCTGAATAACAAATGGACCTGCGTGAAGCATTTAAAGACAGCAAACCAGGTTTGGAAGATGCCTGAGAACAGAAGATACATTTGACACTGTACATCCAAATGGTAGAGAGAGCCATGCCCACCTGACTCTCAGACATAAAATCCTGATTTCTCTTGCTTATTAGTGCCCAGCAGAAATTTTCATGTTGTATATTTTCTTAAACGTAAATGCAAGCTGTAAATTTTCATGCTGGGTCTCTGCCATGAGGCCATTCTGTTTGTCCATCAGTATGGATAAAATAGCAATTAAGAAGGAAAAAGTAGTAATTTTTACTCTGTTAAACATTTTGCAGCTATTTCTTTGAAGCTGCAGTGTGCCCAGCCTTCCAAGCAAGTGCTTCACATGTAGTGAGTTAATTGTTTTGGTTGAGGATGTGTCTGACCCACTGTCCTGACCCATGGTGAGAGGGAGTTGAAGTGCCAGAGCCCTGAAACTTGGAGCAGTTGTGTCAAACCTCTGAAGGAACTCCTGCCTGCTGCCCAAATCCTCCCCCATCCCCACTGCTTGTGCTGTCAGAGACATCTGAGAAAGGCAGAGCAAGAGCTCAGGCTCTGCATGGGACTTTAAACTCCTTTAATCTTTCCTTGGAAGGTACATCAGGAAGAAGATAAGATGAAGAAAGTTGATAAGTTAAATTCCTACTACTTGGTTTCCTCATTGAAACAGTTCTGTCTGCTGAGCATCTTTCAGGCTCCTACAATTCATTTTTGCTGATCTTGACATTCCTTCACAACTTTGCCTTTCTGCTGCTCCTGAACATCAGATGATTTTGATATCATTCAGTCCTACCCTGGATCTTCCTGGGACAAAAGCTCGCTTGTGTCTCAGAGCTTCCCAGGAGCTTCAGTGGAGTTGCTGAGATTCCTTCACCATCTGTCCCAGCTCCCCATTTGGGAAAGGGGAATTGGCATTCCATAGAACGGAATTTCATGGAAAAGACCTTTTGTCTTGACCTCTGTTTCAGGTCTAAGAAGAGGTAGGGTAGGGTTTCATACAACACAAGTTACAACCGATCTTTACAGGAAGGATTTCACCAGACCTGGACACACACACAAGGAGAGAACCTGGACACACCAAGACTGAGGCAGTTGAGAAAAATCACTATTCTGAGGCAGCTGAAGAATTTACGAGTCAGATACTCCAGACCTTCCTGTGTGCTGAATGTCCTGGCTAACACAGACTGTGATAAAAAAGGATATTATTGCTTTTCTTGCAACTTCTGACCTGCTGCCAGATCTTGTCCACCTGTGGATGGCCATCAGAAAGCCTGGGATTTTTGTTTTCCAGCAAGGATATGGGTGACAGTTCTTTGTACTCTCAGAATCTCTCACTGGAAGGTGTCCTAATCAAGTATTAAGTTGCAAACCTGATGTGCCGCAAAACTACAAAGGAACCTGCCAAGCTGATATGCATAAATAACAGTCATTTTCCATATTTATTTTCAGTTGGTTTTTGTTTAGAACACACACAGCCTGAGACACAGTGAAACAGCCTGCCTGATGCTTCCTTTAGCTTTCCCTCTGCTGTAAATTCAGACACATAGGTCCAAATTTCTTCTACAAAATTAATGAGGAAAATGAAGAAATGTAAATTAGCATGACAGTTTTTAAAATATTTGGATTGTGTTTTAAGTTGTTCTATGCTATTTCCGCATTTCATTTCAGCTATACTACTAAACAGTATAAAATGCTGCATGTGAGATACTTTCAGGGTCACAAAGTTGGGACAGCAGAGGTTTAAGCATTAGGGAAGAACCCCAGCAAGTTCCCCACGAGGAGCAGCAGAAGGACAGGCAGTGATCACTCTGTGACAGGGACAGGACCCCGGGAAGGGCTGGAGCTGTGTCAGAGGGATTTGGGATGGAGATCAGGAAAGGTTCCTCCCCAGAGGGTGCTGGCACTGCCCAGGTTCTCCAGGCAATGGGCACAGCCTGAGGCTGCCAGAGCTCCAGGAGTGTTTGGACAGCACTGCCAGGGATGACAGGGTGGGATGGCTGGGTGTGTGTGCAGGGTGAGGGGTTGGATCAATGATCCTTGGAGTCCCTCCAGCTCAGGATATTCTGTGATTCCATGAAAAACACCTGTGTTTTTTTAAATTCCATTTTAAACACCCACCTAATGCTGGCAGGAGCTCGCCTCCAGGTTCCTTTGGAAAGCACAGAGGGAGCTGCTGCTCTTACCATGAAGAAGCCAAGCAAATCTCAAATTGCATCCCAGGCCAAGGTGTGAGCCCCATTGCTTCACCCCCTGCGAGAGCCTCTGCTGCAGAGGAGACTGCAATCCTCAGCAGGGCTGAGCTCTCCATGTGGAGCAGCAGAACTTCAGCAATCACAAACGCTGACGAGAGCCAGGATTAAACTGTGGCACACTTGGAAAACCTCAATTCGCATTAATCTCAGCCGTCACTCGGAAACTTCTGACCTATCTGGAGCCTCTCAAGGAGCTCGCAGTGCAGAGGCAGCAGGGCAGCAATTGGGGTGGCCCTGGAGCCCCAGGAGTGCTCCTGGGGATGTGATAAATGCATTGCCGAGCAAACACAAGGCTGCTTTGGAAATTCACTTTCACACCCCTCGTGGGTTCGTTTCAAAGCGTCAGAAAGGAGGCAGAAATGAAGCCTCCTGCAATTAGGATGGATTAAATCTAGAAAGTTTTTACAAACGACTCCAAGGCAGGCAGGGTGAAGGAACGGGATGGAAGGGTGCTGCTCGGGAAAGGGCAGTCACAAGTGGTGCATTTCAACATGCAGCTTTGCTCCTGGTAAACATCAATCCCAGTGCTGCTTCGATATTGAAATAGAAAATGACAATTTCAAAGATTATTAGATTATGATTTTTCCTCAGAAAATGTGGACATTTCCACCAAATTCTTTAGACAAACTTCATAAACCTCCCCTTAGAAATAGCACCGGGACTTTTCCATCTAACTGCAGACGAATTAATTTCGCCTTTAGCAGCAGGTTCGGCAAGTGTTTCACGCTGACCCTCCAGGCTGCATTCCCAGCTCCATGAACCTTCCACACAACGGGAAGCTGTGAACCCCATTGTCCCCATCAGGTCCCACCGGGACTCACCCGAGCAGTGTCCCCAAGCCCTGCCAGCCCATCCAAGGGAGAGCTCTGCATCCAAGGGAAATCCAAAGGCACTGCTGGCCAGGCTGACTGCAGGGCTGAGCGAGGAGCTGGCAGGGAGAGCTGAGCCCGGCGATGGCTGTGCTCTCCAAAGGGCTCCAGTGCATTCTTTGGGCGAGCAAAGCACCTGCAGCCACAGGCTGAGCCGGGCAGTGTCCCAGGGTGTCACAGCTAAAAAAGGCAAACCCAGAGCCTTCATTCGAGCTGCCCCCGAATGCTGGTGCTTTCCCCCGGGGCTGCCCGTGCGCCTCTCCCAGCCTTTCCCGCAGTTTCCCCGGAATTTTAAAATCCCGCTCTCTTTGGCTTTGGGCTTTTCGGTTCTTTTATTTTTAGCGGCAGTATTTCACAGCGGGCTGCGGAGCCTGCCTGACGCCAGCGAGTGTAAGCGGATCGCAGTGGCTGCCGGCAGGAATTGCAGCCACGATCAGCACGCCGCTGCCCGAGCACAAACCATGGCACGGCAAAGCTGCCAGCCGAACCCTGCAGCGATCCTGCCGGGGAAAGAGGCACGGCGAGCTCAGCAGAGCGGGAGAACAGCTGGGAAAGGCTCGGGACGAGCAAACAGGAATCGGAGATGCAAACAGCGCTGTGCCACGACAGATCTGGGTGAGCAGACTGCCAACAGCACGAGTTCCCAGCAAACCCGAGAGATTTCAGGGCAGTAACCTAGAAACAGGCCAGGCAGGCACCGAGCGGGCTGCCTCTGAAAACCTTGAACAGCAAGGTTGACTTCAGCGGATAAAGGAGAATAGGCTGCTGGCAGCAGGGCACTGCTGACTGCCATCGCCCAGGTCACATTTTCCGAGCTGCGATGGCTCGTTTGGCACCCGCAGAACTGCAGCTCCCAGCTCTGTGTCACATCAGTAAGGACACATCTCCACCCAGCCCCTGGGGAGTGACTGGCAGGTTTTTACCTTTCCCTCCCACATTGTCCAGCTGGAGTAAATCTGGCTGAATCGCCTTGCCTGAACTTAGTTTTTTTGTTTTCTGGCCCTGTAGCAGAGAACAAAGGGAAGGATTGCCAGTTTATCTGATTGGGAAACTTCATCCCGACTGTTCTGGGATCTGTAACTGTGGCAACGTGTCTACAGCAGAGACTGACTGCTCCAAAGAGTTACCAACCGAGGGTAGGGAGGCACTGATCTCCCAAAGGTGACACGATGGATCCGCGGGGAGTGCTCAGCCCATGCCGTGTGCAGCTCCTGCTGCAGCCTCCAGGGAAGAAAATTCCAAAAGCTGGGAATGCTGCCCTCCTGCCCTCGTGCTGCACTTCGCTGCTGATCCGAGCTTTGGCAGCCTCGCTGTTTGTTGCCTGGAAAGAGTGTAAATCCAGGCAAACAGAAAGCACTGGGCTCGCCATGGACACAGACACCACCGAGCTGCCCTTGGAGAGCAGGAATGCTGGGCTGCCAGGGACGAGACATACAGAGTGTGTGCAACGCTGAAAATGCCTGGAAATCAATCTTTTACAAGGCAGCTTCTCTGTCCTCTCATAAGTAACAAATGCAGAGTAAAACAAGTTGAAAGCAGAGATCTGAAGAGAGAGACTGTTGCCTGTCAGTTTTCTCCACTGCAGAAAGGTTATGGTGGGATTTTTTATTCCTGGCATATTTAAAACTGGTTTGGGCAAATCATGTGCCGTGAGCACGTTTCCTTGGCAAAGATGGCACTGAGTATTTCATATTTGCTCACCTAATTCAGAGTTGTGCTGCCACTGTCCCTGATGCCACGTCTCACAGAGGCAGGGAGTGTTCTGCCTTCACTGGGCTGCTGAGGCACGAATTGGGAAGAGACTGGAAAAACACACCTCATGTAACCTCCTGTGTTCTCATCCTCTCACTTCTCAGGTACTCTTCGGATCACATTTCCTCTTGGTTCTCCTTGGTCCCCCTCATTCCTGACAAACCCTTCATTTTCATTGGGCCAATCAGCAAACTCCTAAAAGAAATCACAAGAAAAGTGACATTATCTACCCCCAGTGCTGAATATCAGCGTTCAGGAGCTGCTGTTGCTGTGCTGCTGCAGTGTCTCATCACATCTAGCACAACTGAAGTGAAAAACATGCTAGTCTTTCATGCTGATGTAAATTTTCCATAGAATTGTTCTTCTCATCCAGATTTTTCCTTAAATGACCCAAAGCCTTCGCTTTCTCTTCCTGCAGCTGGCTGGCAGCCTGAGACACCTACTTGAAAGTGCTTCAGATCCAGGCTCAATGATGAGTCAAAAACTGGCAATTTGCCCATATCCCATTCCCTGGCTCTTTTCATTTCAAGTGGTACAACAGAAATGGTGATTTGTGAAGGGAATGTCTGATCTGCTGTTTAATTATTCTGGTTTCAAACATTCTGGATGCACACAGATTCTGCCAGGGAGGGTGAGCTGACACAGCAGTGGGCAGAGAGCTCAGGAATATTACAGCAGTCCCAGAAATCTCTCAGCTCGGTCCACAGGGCTTGGAGAAGGTGCTCGAGGCAAAGTCCAGGCAATGCTGGCAGTGGGCTGCTCCCTCTCTCTGGGACACTTGGAGCAGCTCTGCACTGTCCACAGCAAGGAGCCCCGAGGTGAGCACAGCCTGAGGTGTGCTTGGCATTGGGAAGCCCAAAATCACAGAACATGGAATGGTTTGGGTTGGGGGGGAACTTAAAGCCCATCCAGTGCCACCCCTGCTATGACAGGGACACCTTCCACTATCCCAGGTTGCTCCAAGCCCTGTCCAACCTGGCCTTGGACACTGCCAGGGATCCAGGGGCAGCCACAGCTTCTCTGGCATCCTGTGCCAGGGCCTGCCCACCCTCACATTCAAGAGTTTTTTCCTAATATCTAACCTAAACCTTCTCTCTTTCAGTTCAAACCCATTCCTCTTGTCCTGTCCCTCCAGGCTCTGCTAAACCTTCTTGCCCCATCCTCCCTTCAGGCACTGCAAGGTCACAATTCAGTCACCCCAAAGCTTCTCCTGTCCAGGCTAAAAAATCCCAGCTCCTCAGCCTTTCCCCCCAGCAGAGCTGCTCCATCCCTCTCATCACCTTGGCCTCCTCTGGACTGGCTCCAAAGCAGATTTGAGCACAGAAAATGTGGGACACCACACTGGGCTCTGCCCTGCTCGGGAAGAATATTCCACAGGAAAGCATGGATTGCCACAATAGAATCCCCTTTAATGCTGAGACCCAAAGTATGATGACACATCACAACCTGTTTAATACATTTCCTTGCTAGGAGTGATTGTCAGTGTGCTCTGTGTTTATGCAGAGCTCGGTGTGTGCATGGCAGGCTTTTCCAGTGATGGATGGTGCAGAAGGGTTTGTGCTGGGCAGGGAGTGCAGCCAGAAGTGCCAGGATATCCACAGGGCAGCCTCAGGCAGTCACAGAGAGAAAAAGGAGTGCTGCTCAGATGATGGAGCACTGAGGGCTGAGTTACCACTGCTGGTCATAATTCATCCTCTTCTTGCTTTTCTCTCAGCAAGAAATACAGAGAGGGAGTCCCTGAGTGCAGGACACACAAGAAGCCTTAAGCTCCTGCCATGTAAATATTTGTAGAGCAGGCAGTGAGCCCCATGCATCAGGGTAAACAGAAATTCTGCTCTATTCTCCAATGCAAGGGGACTTTATTCAACCCCCAATCTATGGAGCTGCCACCAACAAACAGCTTCTTTAAGACTAAACTCTAAAAAGAGATTGTTTGCTACCTGCCCTGACATGTCCCTGCAGGCACATTGCTCTTTGCACTGTTGATTTAATATTTCTTTTTTGGGACATGGTAAAAACCATTAATTTGTGAATCTGCACTGGGCAGAAGGCAGGGTTTAAACCCAGTGATACTGTGATAGTTGTGGAGGGTGCAGATAATTCAAGTTCAAATCCAAAGGTTTTTATTCAGTCCTGCAACTTCAGAGAGAGAAATTTTAATCGTGTTTTCCAGAGGGGATGAGAGTATCCACACAGTCTGATTTACACAGCAGCTACATTTGGGGACTCTCAGGAAAGACGTGGACTCTCATTTTCTATTAAAGTTACTTTATGGGAGATCTTGTCTCTCTTTTTTGTTCAGTACAGAGTGTGCCAGGATAAGCAGAGCCAAACCATTTTACATTAATTCCTTCAATATGAGGATTTTACTTCAGACTGTGGAGGTTGTGATCCCCTCTCTCTTGTTTCACTGGAAGAGAAAAATTGCTCATGTGTCAAATGCTGAGCAGACCCAGCTCTCAGAGCTCTTTTGCTCCATCCATGGTTTTCATTGACACATTTTTTACATGCAGCTCCAGATCACAGCTGACAATGTGCCTGCCATTGATGCCATCAGCCAAAACGTTTCCATATCTATTTTCCAAAGTTTTTCTTTATACAGAGAAAGAAGTGTGCCCCTCATTTTTGATGTATCATGACCTGGACATATCCATAAACTGAAAATTCATTAATAACATGCACTTTATACCACCTCTGACCTAATCTTTGGTGTGCAGGGAAATTATCTGAGTTGTTTTGCTGATGAAAAAGGCATTACATTTTCAAGGAGCTCAGGTTCCTACCAACACCACTCTGTTACTGGTTTGGATTTGCTTCTTGAGTGTTGCTCCAGTGTTTTTACTTGGTTTCTTTCTCTTTTGGGGTCTGATTTCTGGCTGTTTATGCTGTTCAGAAGAAGGCAAATGCTTTCAGAAGTGCAGGTACAGAGTGGGGCAGGGCAGCCAGGCAGATGCCTGGATGTTTGCAGCAAACCAGAATCCTGGCTGCAGTGAAGGATGTCACTACTAAAATGAGCAAATACGCCAAAAAATTAATTTTAGATGGTTTATTGCAGTGCCTTAAGATGTATTTCTTTTTCAGAATCAAAATATCTAGACTCTTTTTACATCTTTTATCTTCTGATAGACTTAACTGCAAACCCTCTTGACTAAAATATGCCCTATGCCCTCATTCTTGTAGGTTAATACTCAACAAAATTAAAATAACTTCAACCAAATCCTGGATTTCTTACAGCAATTGCTGTACCTGGTCACTTGGATATTCGAGGCTGATGCAATAGTTAACATACTGTTTGCCTTTCTCACACAGGCTCCCACGCCCTTGGAGTCTCCATGTAACATAAATTGCTTTATAGAGGAGACACTGGAAACCAGGAACCAAATCTGAGCAGGGGAGTGAACTCCCATATGACCATGACATCACTGGGAAGTATCAGCAGCCTCTCTCCTTTTTACAAGAGAGCTATCACCCCATATTGCTAAGCAGAAAACTGGATTTTTTTGTACAGCTGGGACAGGGCTGAGTCTGAAAACGATGCAGAAGTAATATCATTTTGGAGAAGAAGAACTCTACTTTTTTCTTACCTCATCAAACTGATGACCAGAATAATTCTGATGATTCTGACAGTTTGGGGTGAGCTGGGGTGTCAGGAGTTCAGGAGGGCAGCAGGAAGCACTCAGCTGTTGGGCTTCATAAAGTGCCATGAGAGCAATTCAGCAGCTCAAAGGCAAAACCAGGAGAGGATCCCAGAGTCCTCCCAGGCCACAGTTACACCTGAGTTAGCAGGAGGATTTGTGGTGAAGCAATCTGGGGTTTAGTCTCTACCATGACATTCCCATGGATGAATTGTCTGTCGTGTAACTTATCAAAAAATAGAGTATGGGATAAAGTATACTCTACTTTACACTTGTAAAGTGTAAATAATAGAGTGTGGGATGTTACACTTGCCAGCATGGCAAACACAGCATCCCAAGGGCATGGGGCAGCAGGAAAGGTGTAGATAATTGGGATTTTGAAAAACCTGCACTTGCTCTGTATGTACTGGAGATGTAAAATATTAGTGTTACAGATCCTGCTAAGCAAGCAGCAGTTTCAGTGGAGACAGTGCTGTGCAGTGCTCAGATCAGGCCAGCAATTCCACTGCCATGGCTGGAAAAAGGGCTCCAGATTTGCCCAGCTGCTCATTCATGCCTCAGACCCAGGCAAGGCAGCTCTCCAGCGTACCTGCCTTCCTGATGCAGGTCAAGAGCCAGGATGGGAACAAAGGCACTCCTCGGTGCTGATAAGGACCCGGTGCTTTGTGGCTGAAACTGGATCCTGGATGTTCAGGGCCTGTTTTATGTGGCAGGGTGGGAGGAGGGCCTGGGCTGCATCTCCTCTCTTATCAGCTGGGAGCAAGTGCTGAGTTTCTCTGCTGCTGCTGCAGCCTCCTGGTGAGGCTCACTCCCATCTCTGCAGAGGGCTCCAAAAGACAAGGGGGGTTGCCTTGTGCAGGACTTGGAAACTCAAATCACAGTTAAAATAGCAGCTAAGTTTCAGACGTAAGAATTTTAACCACTTAGTAAGAACAAGAACTTTAGTTTTCTGGATTGCATGTATTTGAAATATGCAATCACCTCAGACCCTCACAAGCAAACATCTCAGCACAGTGCTTCTTGCACAGATTCAGAGCCACAGAATTCCACACAAAGCCAGAGACCCCTGAGTTTTTAGTGTGACTTTAGGGGGACCATGTGTCCTGCTCAGTACTTTCCTCAAGGACACCAGGAGGTGGGAAGTGAAGCCAGTTGTGGGTCGGGAAGGTTGTACAGCACTGCAGGAGTACTACACAGGTGGGAATGGGAACATTTTGCCATTTTTGAGTTCAAATGAGCAACAGCCTGAACTTTTTTCACTCATTCCTTGCTGTTTGTAATACAAAAAGTAGAAGTTCCTGGAAAAGAAAGAAAGAAACACTAATGAAAGAAACACTAAAGAAAACACTTCCTAAGCTGGAAGAACAGAGTAGAAAACCAATTTGTGATATGAAAAGCTTCTGCTCGTTTTGAACGTTTCAATTCCTCCACGCTGGTGCCAGCCTGATATTTCCAATGATGACAGCAGCTGCAAAACCTCTCTCCTGGTCTGCTGGGGACACTTGGGGTCTCTCTGCAGGGCTTCAGTCACCTCCAAGCGCTCCTGGGGCTCCTCAGCCAGAAGAAAGGTGCCTGGTAAGCAGCAGCAGTGTGTTCTGTCTAGAAAGACAAGCGCTGAGCTCCCAGGGCGTCCAACGAGGCTCAGTGGCACATCTCCCAGGCGCGAGTGAGGAGGAACCTGCCGGAGCTCAGCCCACGCGTTTGGAACGCGAGCAGACGGCAGGCAGAGGCAGCAGTGTCCCCAGTGTCACCGGCAGTCCCGTGTGGGGTCAGCAATGCACTGGCCGAGCCCGCCAGCCGCTGCGGGCTGCTCGCTGTGCACACCCGCGGCTCAGGGCACGGATCGCCGCCTGCTCTCCCAAACAGCCAGGGAAAATGCCGCCTGGGACATCGAACTCCGTCGTGCGACAGAGCTCTGGATGTGTGCCACTGCCCGGCAGGGAGGTGAGGCGAACGGCAGCTGGGCTCAAGGCTGGCACTGCCCCCCGGGCTCGGAGCGCCTGTGGCCCCCGGGAGAGCTCAGCCCGCCTGCCCCAGGCTCTGCCCGAGCCGCTCGGCTGCTCCGCACTGCGGCTGAGCTCCGGCTGGCACCTTCCCTCGGGCGTGCTACAGCAAGGGCTCTCGCAGATATGCTGATCTGCTTTGCATATTTTCCTGCTCCTCAGCCAGGCTGTCTGCTGGCCAGAGCAGCTGCTGAGTCAGGCCAGCCTCTGGGGCACTTTGGGGCACTTTGGGGCACTTCTGTGCCTTCAGAAGACACGGAGGGTCATTCCTGGGTGAAAGAGGCACTGTGAAGTACTGAGGGCACCCAGCACACCCGAGTGAAGCTTTCACCTTAGTGCAGCATTGAATCAGGAAAGTCTTTCACTCAGAGCCGTTCCTGCATCTCCCCGTTTCATATCCTATTTTATGGAGTATGCAAAGAGCAAATAGCAGCAGCTCTGAGGTGTACCTTGCAGAGGGAAATGCTCCCAGCCAGAGCCAGGCCAGCGTGACAGCAACGTGACCTTCACAAAGTCACTGGTTTTTGCAGGTTCAGCCCCTGTGGTTTGGGGTCATTCCTGTTTCTCCATGCCCCCTTCCTCCCATGCCTGCAGAGATAGCCAGAGGGGAGAGCTTTGCCCCATCTTGAGGAAGGAGCTCTTTGGTTTAGAGAGCAGAGTCTGGTTGGTGCAGGTGAGCAGAGCAGGCGGGCTGACCCTGGGGAATTGTGACATCCAGCCCCAGGGCTTTGTGCCACCCTAGCAGTGACCCCATTAAAGCTGAGCCAGTGTCTGCCAAAGCAACCTCAGCCTGGTGAACCAAGAGTCACTGAGAGCTGCTGCCTCTCAGTCCAAACATTTTTGGTAACCAGAGGCCAACACTTTTTATCTGAGCATTAAGGTCTCTTTCCTTTCTACTCCCACTTTTGAATAATTCACAGCTGAAAAATCATTTCACTTGGTCTTTCAAACAGGAGAGTTGTCCTTTGATCCAGAGCTAAGGATGGAGAGCTCTGACCCGAGAGGAATGTATTTATTAAACCTAGAAACAAGGGTTTCAACTCTCTACCAACCCTGCATTGCCAGAGGCTACTGCCCGAGTTTGCTGAGGTTGTGTATAAAGCTTCAACCAATAGATAAAGTATAAAATAATGTATTTATTGGAGCTATTTCTTCTGTGCAGTTCTTCCCCAAATCAAGAGTTAGGTATTCTGACAGTTCTAATTTATTACCATGTTTTGAGCCTCTTTGCTCCCCTTGCCAGGGGGAGAAGAGTCCTGTTGAGGCCATGAGCAGCCAAGGTGTGAGGCTGAGGAAGCGTCCAGCCCCTGCATTGTGTTAATGCATTTGTGTTAATGCCTTTGGGCTCTTCCCCAGGAGCCAGGGGCTCCCATCCAGAGGGAGCTGCTGGAAAGCTTCAAGGGAACAGTTTGAAGCAGGAATACACAGATCATCACTAAATCCACAGAAGAGTCAGTGATGTGAATGTACAAAATTCCATGTGGCTCAGCCACTGTTTCATCCCACAGCCCCAGTCAGGTTAATTTACTTCTGGATTTCCTTCCAGCATTGAAAGGAAACCAGGGGACATCTTCAGCCTTCAGAGATGGACATGAATGGCATGAAATCTGTTCTAATACTGCCCAGTAATTCCTAGGTCTTCAGATGCCTAAAGGTAGGAGATCTATACCTTCAGTGTCACTCTGTCTTCACCTTGTGAACTTGATATCTTGATCTGAGTCCATTTTTTTTATGTTTGCTGCTCCAATGGGATTTCTGCCCTTCCCATTCTCCTCTCTGAATGCACAGAGAGCCTGAAAAATCAGTAACAGACTCCCTGAAACAACAGACTCCCCGAAGCTGTGGTCTCCAATCCCCAAATCTCCTGCTGCCCCCTTATTCCTAAAGGTTATAAACAACCACCAAGAAAATTAAATTGTCTGACCTGTAAAGATGTACCAGTTTAGCTCTGGAATTTCAGTGGAAATGGTTTTGGCTAAGGACTCTGTCTGCTCTTGAAAGAGCTTCCATGGGGATACACCAGCTGTGCCTTGTGAAAGAACCTCTCTGGGCAGGCTGTGGGACATGGAGTCAATGACAGTGGTAGCTACCAACACTTGCTTCCTTCAGCTTCATTCTTGGCCTGTTAACTGTAATGAAATCATCAAACATCTTGAGCAGACAAATTGTGCATTTGGGGACACTTTGCATCTCCATAGAATGGGGAAACAGCTTTGTGTTATTCTTTGGTGTCTCCCAAAGGTTTGCAGCCTGTCCATGCTAAAGGGCCCAGCACTGAATGGGTACTTTTAATACCCCAAATCATCGTCAGAAATCAGAAATAATAACTGAGAAAGACCTTCCCATCACAAGGATCCAATATGGATAAAGTTGAGCTGTTTTGGGGTGTTTTTGTCATTGCTGAGACAAAGAAACACATGTGTGTGAGCACAGATGACTTTAATGAGGCTGTACGGTTAATAACACATTGCCTTCTGCTAATTGCAAAGCTATAAGGAAGTTAAAATGCAAATGTTCCTGTTTTCTTGTCCAACAAAAGAAATAAGAGGCTGTGCCGATGTGTCAGTACCACCCAGGACACTCAGATGTCTCCCAAGAGTACTTTTATAGATGTTTCTCTCCCTCCCTGCTGAACAGACTCAAAGTTTCTCTCCCTTGGGAAGTCTGAACAAGGCTTTAATTTCAGTTGAAGACAGAACAAGTCAGTCTGGGATCTTGCATCATGTTCTCATTGTTGCCATATTTCCTTTCCTATTCACGTCAGTAACAATTTGAAAATACTTGTGTGCACATCACACATCCAGACTCTGGGGGTTTGGCCAGCCCAGATCCCTCCAGGCAGGAATGGCAGGGCCAGAGCTGGGATGCACAGGGGCTGAGAATCAAACAGATGGGCACTGCACGGATCCTGAGCAGCAGATGGATCATTTTGGAGGTTGTAATCATTAATCAGCATTAAAACAAGCATTCTGCATGGACCAGAATTTTTCCAGTGGCAAAGTTTCAGACTTGAGCTCCAGCAGGGGAGCAGGAAGGGTAAATCCTGCCCTCCCTCCTCATGGCTCAAAGCAGGTTCCAACTTCCCAAGTGTTCTCCCACAGAACATCTGGAATGCCAAGGGCCTGGTTTGATGCTTTGGTTGTCAGAGCTCCTGAACAAAACACTGATATTATTCCAAGATTTCTGCCTCATTTCCAGATTACAGACTGGCCTGGCAGGAGTTAACAATCATTTCCCTGCTGCCATGCAGGAAATTCTCCTGCAAAAGATCTGCAGGCAGCTAGGAACAAATACCTGCAGAGGCAGAGGAGCATGGGGGCATCCCAAAAGCTCTCTGCAGACAAGCAGCAGCAAATTCCTCTGCTGGCTGTGTGTAAAGTTAATAATAGCTGTGGCACTGCAGGATGGAGGGGGTAAGGGGTTCAGTGTCTGAAGTCACTCTTGCAGTGACTCTCTGTGGCTCTTTCTTTACTTTATTCAAATCCTGCCTCACAAAGGTTCCTTAATGCTTAAGCAAACAAAAGCCAAGCAATCCCAGTGGCAGTGCTGAGCTCACGGGCAGTGAGGGAGTGCTGGAGCTGCCATGTCATGGCTCCAGACTAAAAAATTCCAGCTCCAAGGAGATGAAGAACATGTGGAAGCTTCTGCAGCCAAGTGCTTGCAATCCATAAACCACAAGCTGCATCTGGGCTCGTGGAGATGTGAGGCATTGCAGTTCATTAGTGAGCACAACTGCACAGGGAATGGGCGACTCCACGTTTTGGGATGGTTTTGGAGCCCGTGGGACTGAGGCACTGCTGTGGCTGTGCTGTTTTAGGGACACAGATGCTGCTCAAGGGCATTGTCACCGTTGTGCTTCTTGAGCTGTCGAGTCCATGACCCAAAGGATGTGTTTTTGTCGAGTATATGACCTAAAGGATGAGTTTTAGTGTGGGTCAAGACCTGGGAAACAACACTAACATTTATCCCTTTTACCTGAACCCCAACCAGTGCAAATAAGTAAAAAAACCCCAGAAGTCACCATGCAAAATCAAGCTGCATTTCACATTTTTTTCCCAGCCACAGGGAGTCAAACCTGACACAGCAGTGAGCTCCAAACAATGGAAGCAAATAACCACCTGCTCAAACCAAAAGTAGCAGCAGTAAGCAGTTAATATCCAATTCCAGATTGGAGTTTCACTTCTTGGAAGTCATGTGGGAGCTGCGTGTCCCCTGCACAGAAGGGTACCGAATGCCTGGATGTGATGTAATTGTTCTGGCACTGTCAGCCTGCTGTGAACTGACTCTGCTGCCATCAGTTCATTCACCAGAACTCAGGGACTGAGTTCATCTATAGTGTTGCCCAGATTAGGCCATACAGCTGGAAAGAAATTCCTTGAAACTCAGGCCCAGTGCTTCTCCTATCACAAAAAAGTTGCTCATTATCACTTGGGTGAGGACCTGCCACCTCAAATATGTGGATTTTTGAATCCTGCCTAACTCAGTGGGGAAGCCTGAAGCATAACTTAGGATTCGTTGTATGAGCAAGACCATCTCCATTTTCACTGTGTCAGCTGGTAAAAGTTTGCTTGTTCATGAATGTATCACCCAACTGAAAACACAAAACTTTGACTAATTATTTTTCTTTTTACGCTGTCTCCTTCAATATTCAGCTGGAACTATGCTCATTCAACTGGTGATGTGGAAAACAGAAGAGCACAACCAAATTGTAATGACTTGACTTTGCTTTGCACAAATAGAGGTGAGTAGCTGAAAACAAAATTTGAAGTTATTTTTGTACTGGGAGCCTGAAGTATGCTCTGAATGGAATTATTCTAATGCCTAAATCTGCAGGTTTTGTCCATTTACATTTTCTGCCATTTGGTCTGTTGTAATGGATCACAGCAGGATCATATTCAGAACAACAATAAACTTGAAAGTGCAGCAATTGAGAGCATTTGGTATTTATGGAATGGAGAAAAGATAACTGGTACTTCCAGTGTAACAATTTGCGATGCTGAAACTTTCCCAGGCAAGACAGAATCACAGAATATTCTGAGTTTTCTATCAGAAAATGTTGATTCAGTGGAAACTTATTGGACTATTTCTGATCAATCCTTGACCTTAGCAACTCTCTCTGTGCTGCTGTGAAATGGATCCTGTTTAATTGTGTGGATGGCTCCTTCTTGCTCATTTTCTCCTGCAGCTCAGGAAAACAGCAGGGGAGCAAAGGTTCACCTTTGGCTCTCTAGTGCTCTGCTGGTCAACATGAGCTTATTTTTAACAGGAGTTTTAAGGACTGGAGTTCTTCTTTCACTCAGAAGAAACTCACATATCTGAGCACAGGGTTGGCACTGCTACATCCCAGCTCAGCCTGGGGTATTTCCCTCCATTCCCTCTTGGCTGACAGGACCTGTGGTGCATAATTTGGATTATTGCCATTTTCATCACCAGAGCCTTCCTGTGGCAAGAGGCTCCTGTGCATCCTGGAAATCACACTGTGGATCCTCCTGCTTCCAGGACAGCCTCTCCCTGTATTTTCATTGCTCTCAGCAACTCCTGGTCGTGGTGGATGCTGCTGCCTGACTTGGGAATCTGAGCATGGCCACGTCACTCTTGTCTCCAGACTTTGCTCCCTTCTCTGTCTGTTCAATACTGTAGCCAAAAATTCCCTTCTTACATCTAAAATTCCTGATTTTTAACCTTGCTTGGGATGTCTGAGGCTTCCCCTCGCCCCGTTTTCCCCTCCTGCTGCAGTGCTGGCTGCTTTTGTCTCTCCCCAGTTCCTCTGTTGAGGACAGCAGAGCTGCTGTGCAGCTTTCCTGGGCCTCATTAACTCCTGCTGAAGTCTCATATTTCAGATGCCAGTCGAAGGCTTTGGTCATAATCTTCAAAGTGGTTAATGGATCAAGCCTTGGCTACATTAAAGGCTGAATTTTGATCTGTGAACCATCATGACAGCTGCATTTCCTTGGGGCAATGGAGATTACAAAGCCTAGGAGGAAGTGTATGAAAGGGAGGAACGAGTTGATCTCAACTGAGAGAAGCAAGGGAGGGAAAAAAAATCAGGAGATACTGTGCAGATCGAGACATTTCAAACCTGACCCACTCCGAACAGTGATTTCCCCTGCATCTGAGCAGACAAACCAGCAACACTTCGGCACCATCCTTGAAACAAATCCCGAGTACATTCTTCTGCTATAAATATTGCTTTAAATGCAAAGTTCTCAAGCAGCCAAGTGCTAGAACATCTTTCCTCCCTTGTCCTCAGACATTGCTGCATTCACAGAATGCCCCAGTGGTAAGATATTGTCTGGATGAAGCAGAATCAGCAACAAAAATTAATGCAAAAGATTCAAATAGAAACAATCAAATACAGATGAGGAGTCTCTTCTTCAAGGGGGACTTTCTGTGAAGCTGCTGCTCAACACAGAGCACCGTTTACTTTTGAAGATAAACCAGAGTTTTTCATTCCCATTCTAAGCTAAGTTAGTGTATTTCAGGCTCAGTGTTTATCCAAACACAAAGGTCCCACTGGTTAATCTTCCACGGAGGTTTCAACCAACTCAGTGAAATTGGTATAAACACTTCTGTAAAGACTCTTAGTTTAGTTTATGTCAACTCGGGATCTGTTTATGGCAACCCAAAAGAAGCTATTCTTACACTTGACTACAAATGTCAGCCAACATCTTGCACCGATTTTGGCTGCACTGATTTAAAATAGAATGCAAATGTAAACGAGTGTAACTTTCCTGCAAGCTGGGAGCTCCTGGGTGGAATTTCAGCGTAGCACATGGCACGTCCTCCCTCTCGTGGCAGACACGGGCATTCCCAGCCGGGCCGGGAACGGGAGAGCGCAGAATGGGAGCAGTGCTCTGGCCCCGGCTATCCCTGGCAGCAGGGACAACAAACCGGCTTTATTTCTGTGTTCAACGATATAGAAACAAAGCTTTATAGCGAGAGGATTGCAAAATACTCGAAGGTGTTAATTTGACAAACTGGAATAAAGGAGCCACTAAATTACCAGTAAACAGTGAAGGTAAAATCACAGTATCAGTGATAATATACTGACTACTGGTATAAAATCACAGAATCCCAGAATGGTTTCGGTTGGAAGGGACCTTAAAGATCATCCAGTCCCACCCCCTGCCAAGGGCAGGGACACCTTCCACTGTCCCAGGTTGCTTCAAGCCCTGTCCAACCTGGCCTTGAACACTGCCAGGGATCCAGGGGCATCACAGCTTCTCTGGGCACCNAAATTTTGGGAGATATAATATCCTAGCAGTATATTACTATCAGCATACCCCTAATGCCAGTATAGCCTGTGCTCTGGGGGGGCACTGGGAAAGGAAAGCTGGCAAGGATGGATGAGCAGGAATTGGGGTGGCCTGTTCAAAGTAGGGACAAGGAGAGAACTCCAGAGGAGGGAGTTTGCAGATTTGAGACTCTGGAAAGCACATTTCCATCCTGCAGTGGCAGAGAAGGGGCTGCAGGGTGGATGCCAAGCAGCCCCTGAGCTCCTGGGGCTGAGGCACTCGAGGGCCATGTGACACTCCTGTCCCTCTGGACTCTGGGATGGGAACACGAGCCAACCCTGCAGGGGAGGGAGCTGTGCCTCTACATAAACCCACTGCCCGAGGCTGCAGTGGAAGCACAGCCACATTCCATCCATCCCTGCCCTCCTCTGGCCCTTCCTGATGGATGGCTGGCCCCAGTGAGCCACCACCAGGTGATTTCCAGCATCCTTAGGGGACGCTTGAGGCTGCCATGAGGACCTCAGTGCTGCCATCCCAGAGAAATGTAATTGCTGGGATTACTTTACTGGCAGTATTACCAGCTCTTTTTAATTTAAAATGATGTCTGGAAAGGCTTGGTGCCAGATGAGTCCTCTGCTCTCGTGCTCCACCCTGCCAGGGCAGAGCTGTCTGTCACATTCAGCGACAGCAGGATGGACAGAGGGCTGGAGCACCTCCTCCAAGACAAAAGGCTGAGAGGATTGGGATTCTTCAGCCTGGAAAAGAGAAGCTACAAGGTGACCTAACTGTGACCTTCCAGTACCTGAAGGGAGCTACAGGGAAGATAGAAAGAGACAATTTACAAGGGCCTGGGGTGACAGGTCAAGGGGGAATGACTTCCAACTGATAAAGAGTAGATTTAGATTGGATATAAGGAAGAAATTCTTCCCTGTGAGGGTGGGGAGGCCCTGGCACAGAGTGCCCAGAGAAGCTGTGGTGCCCCTGGATCCCTGGAAGTGTCCAAGGCCAGGCTGGACAGGGCTTGGAGCAACCTGGGATGGTGGGAGGTGTCACTGCCCATGGCAGGGGTAGGGCTGGATAGGTTTTAATTTCCTCCCTAACCCGAATCAGTCTGGGATTCCATGATTGGCCCATTCTATATCATGCACATTTCCAAATGCAACTGGAAACTGGCATCTGCCAATTCCTTCTCATTAGAGATGCATCAATCCTATCTTGTTAGGATCCACCTCTTCCATGAGAGCATGGTTCTCTAAATTCAGGAATTTCTAAGGTTTAAACAGAGGCAGGGATGTTCAGGACATGGGAGGGGAAGAGGAAAAGCACCATGTATCACTTGCACAGTGGGGAGGAAGTGCTCCTGTGCTCCTCAGCCTGGGTTAGTGTCTCAGATCATCCATAAAAAGGTATCTGGGGTAAAGACAGAGGTGGTGGCACAGGAAGCAGCTCTGAAGGAGAGGATGAGACCAACCCGTAACATTCCCCCCTTGATAAGGCAGCAGGACTCCCCTGCCTTGCCTCGCTCCCAGCCTCTGGCAGAGGCAGCAGCTGTGGGACCAGGAGGACACCTGGACCTCCTGTGCCAAACCAGGGACATCCCACACCCAGAGCACCCCTGGGACACCAAGGGCTGCAGTGGCAGGGGATGCATTATGAGCTCCGCTAATGAGCCAGCAGAAAGCTGTAGTTTATTTTAGTGCTGCTAAAATCTGATGTAAATTAGAAGTGAACACTCAGTGAAGAGTAGGCTGGATTTTCTTCAGTGGCTCCAGTGACTCTCAAGGTCACTGCAAAGCTCCCCAGGTGAGCTGGAGCAGTGCTGCTGCACAGGTCTGGAGCAGAGCAGAGTCACCTGCCTCAGCCCAAGCAGTCAGCAGAATTCCCTGCACTGACCAGGCATTGAAGGGGTTAAATGATCACTGCATGACAAAGTCTTCCTGGTTTGCAGCAGGGTTGCTGGAATAATCAGAGATCTGGAATCACTATTACTGAAGATTCCTTCCAAGTCTATTTTCTGCTCTGTTATCACCAAATTTGGGATTTCCTGACCTTTGGGGGCTCAGAGGCTGTGCCCATTGGCAGGGCAGGGAGGCCAAAGCTGAGCACAGTGACACAGGCAGCTCCAGCCCCACAGTGACCAAGCCAGGTGGCCAGCCAGAGCCAAAGGGGGCACCTGGCTTCAACCACAGTGTGGAACATCCCACAGGGATGGGACAGGGCTGGCAGGTCAGTCCACACAGCAGGGCCAGGAGCAGGGCTGCCCAGAGCAGAGCAGCTCCAGAGTTAGGGGGATCCAAGGTCAGGCTGGGAGGTGAATGCAGGTCAGGATCAGTGGGCTCCTCGGGCAGCTGCAGCACTCCTGCAGCAGAGCCTGGGCCAGGATGGAAGCACCAGTGCTGTTCTCCAGTGCAGGGACACTGCTGGAGGACCAGGAGAGGCTGGACAAGGCCAGCATGGCCTGGTGGTGACCTCAGGGCCCAAGACCAGTGTGAGCAGTGCAGGGGACTGCTGGCAATGCCCTCAAAGAAAATGTGTAAGGAAGAATAAAGAATCCACAGGCTGAGGCCACAAGGTGCCTGGAACGGTAAAGGTGAATGGCAAAGCCTCTTGTAGCACATTTTGGAGAGGCACAGCCAGGACAGGCAGAGTTGATGCTGTTGAATTTGCCAGCAGTCACTCTGGCTGTGACCTGCCCTGCTCCTGAGAGCACTGGGCTCCCTCACACAGAACCAGGGGTTGCCTCATCACCCCCTGGTGACTCACACCCAGATTGAGCCCTGAGAGGAGGAGAGAGGAACCCTGAATTCCAAGTGATCCTGAGTTCCCTTGGTCACAGTTATCCCCACAGCTTGTTAAACTGCAGTGGAGGGTGGGAAGACACTTCAGGAGAACACTGGCAGAGGATGAAGCATCTCTTCCATACTGAGGGCCAAATAGGTCTTTGATGACCTATTATATAAAAAGTTCTGACTGTCATTCAGTGGCAAGATGGAAAAAACTCATGTGGCTCTTGAGTTTTATTCTGGAGTTGTACATCTGGCTTCATAGCTTCTGGCCCCTCCTCTCTGATCCTGGTTTTTCCTCCGTGTCCAGGACCATAGAAGTGCCCGGTGTCAGGCAGGGACAGGTGACAGTGCAGAGGTTATCCCTGCTTAACCCCAGTGGTACAGCAGGCATTCACTGGACACATGAAATCTGGACAAAACTATAGCAAAGTTCATCTTCTTCACCTCTATTCATTCAACCCACCAACACAGACATTCTGGACACCCTGCTCACATGGTTTGCATTAAAGCATTATGAAATCCCAAATTCTGGTGCCAGATGGTTTTGGATTACTTCGCTTGTGTAAAGGGTTTAATTTGGGTGCACGGAAAATGTAAAATACTCTGGTAATAGCTTTAGCAGGACTACACAGCCTGCATTTGCTTTATTCATCAGCCCTGCTGGCTGCCTTCTGCACGTTATATTCCCAGCCATGATAAAACTTCAAAACATGAATTCAAATTTACTGACTTCCCAGAACAGACTCTGCTCTGTAAAATGTTTAAAGGGATTGACGTGAAAGGAAATATTCCTAAAGACCTCTCTGCTGAGAAACCACACAGTGAATAAAAATAGCTCTCTTTTTCCAAATACATGGCTCCTAGGAATGCCTGAGCCTGGTCCTGAGTGCAGAGAGGGAAAAGGGGGAATGGGGAAAGGTCAGGCATACAGCTGTTGCTCCTGCCAGGAGCTTTCTGCTTGCTTCACTTGATGAGCTGAATGAGCCTTTTAGCTCCTATTAACAGGGATCACATTTTTCAGATGATCTTTTCTTGGTGGAACAGATGAGCACCAGGAGTATAAATACGGAGTTAACTTGAAATCAGATCTGCTGGAATTCACACATCCCGTTCTCCATGGTATGAACAGGGTGAAAAGGGCCCTTGCACTTTCTGGATTTCACCCTGCATGGACCACTGTCACATCATGTACCACGGGGTTCTGCCTGGTCAGTATTGAAATATAGAATTACTCCCCTGATCCAGTCACACTCCCAAATGCAAGTGCAAAATGTTGGCCTGGTTAGACCAGTGGTTTTCTAGGATATAATCATGAAAATAAGCTGGATTGTATTTTAAGAGAGCTCTTTAAAGTTACTCCTTTAACTGGATGTGATTTTAGTTTGTTTAAATTTACTCTAGATGGGGAAGACAGTGACCGGTTAAAGAAAGTCTTTATGGTACTCTTTTTACAATATTTTGGAAATAAATTGCTTCTTTTCAGAGACAACACAAAAGTAAGGGCATGACATATGAACAGTGGTCTTGTTCTCAGAAACAGGATGGGAGGAAAGCTGGTTTGTACAGAGGGATTCCCCTGGCTCTGCTTAAGACCTTTTATCAGTTTTCACTCACCCTTTTTCCACAAGTATTTTTTCCCTGAGTTTCTCTGTAAAACCCAGAAAAAGAGATGTCAAATAGAAAAAAAAACCCAGGAGTTTCAGATTTGATTTTGACAAGTTTGGTATTGCCAAGGAGTCTGTGTTTCCACTTGCACTGCAATACAGAGACAGAACATCACTGACTTGCAATTCATCTGATCAGTCTCCAAGCACTCCACAATAATTACTTGGGAGTCATTTTTCTATCAAGTTATTCTTTAAAAAGAAATGGAAACAAAGCAAAACTTGAGAGTTTTGCAGGCTGTGAGATCCCCACAGCAGGGTGGACGATGGCAGATTGACACAGGACTCACTCCAGGTGAGTCTCCTCAGCTGTAACACCTCAGCAGGGCAGCTGGAACTCCCTGCTGTCAGCTCAGAGTGACAGAGTTCTCAGAGAGGTGGAGGTGGGGAGGAGTAGGAGGAACATCCAGCAATGCCCGGGGCTGTGACTGAGCAAAATGAGGTTACTTTATGGTTTGGTGCTCTTCAAACTTGGTTTTGGAGGTTTGGGTTTTTTCCCTTTTTTCCTGTGTATTTGCATAGCAGGTGAATTTATTCATTTATTTATTACATAGTCATGGGGCTGTGGCCAGGCACTGCGGGGGCACCGAGGGCAGGAGCACAGCCCGCACTGCCGGGGATGTGATGGAGTCGTCACCCGAGAGCTGAGTGTGCCCAGGGCTCGGCACAGCTCCCCTCCAGCTCCTGGGCTGGGCTGAATTTCAAAGGCCTGCTTGGAATGAAACATCAGGGCACCTGGATCTAATGGGAGGATGGGGAAGTAGGTGAAGCAGATGCAGAGCTGAACATTCCCTGTAGCTGCAGGACACACATCTAAGAGGTTTTCAGGATGTGTATTGGCAGAAATGCCAATTTCTGGAGCAGCCACTGTTTCAAAGTAATGATCAGCAAGGAGACACTGGTGTGAGAAGTTTGTTACATTCCCTAAAACCTTGTTGTTTAGCCTGTGCTGTATCAGTGCCCCCCTCTTTAAAACTGGAAAGGCAGAAGTTTCCCTGTTTTCCTCGCTGCCATCTCTCCCACTGGCTCCCCTATCTCTAGAGGCAGTCCAAAGATTGATAGAGTACTATGGATTATTGACCAGAGTTTTCCTCTGAAAGGCTCTGGGGTCGGTTGCTTGGGACTCTCCCCAGTTTTAATCATTTTCATACATTTTTTAAGATAAATGTGGCCCTCCGCCTGGTGAGACACACACTTAGTTAACACTGAGACAACCAAATAAAACTGATTCAAGGATTTCCAAGGATGACCCTTGGCTCAGAAGAAGTTCCTGTGACGTCTTTCCTGATAGCTCAGCACTCCTGTGCTTCAGAGTTAGGACCTGCCTACAATTATGAAGGCAGAGTTGGGACCTGCCAACAGTCACTCCTGAAGGTCTCAGATGCAGAGCCTTTGGAGATGAAGCACATACACGCTGTCACCACCTTGGAAAAGTTCAGTGACCTGTGTGGCATCACACCGGAGATCTGTCATACAGCCATGGTAGAATTCAGTCACCCAGGACAGGGTTCAGTTCTCTGAGCCATGAAATTGTCCTTTCCCTTCCCTGTAGTCTCCTGTCTCATTGTGCATTTCCCAGCTTTTCCAACAAGGTAAACATTCCATTAGCAAGCAACCCCGATTTTGAGGTGGGGAAAAAGCAGCACTGAACTATTTCACTGAAGGCTACTTAATTCTGCCCACAAGATTCCTAAATTAAGGTTGTATAAACAAACTTAACCCTAGCATGTCCCAGTCTTGGTACGTGTTCTAATGTATTCTAATAACTGCGTTTTCTGCATGAATTTTGTCTAGGAATTCCCATGCAATCACCAACACTGCAGCTACAGCAGTGCTCAGATATGAGGAAGAATGAACGATTCTATTCACCAGCACTAATGGACTGGCCCAAAGCCACTTCCCTGCTTTCGAAGCAGGAGGTTCCATTTCATTACATGAAAATTTAATGGATGGGCTCAACCCTTCCCTTTATATATGGAAAAGGTGAAGAGATCCCCGTGGCCAGCAGGTGAGGAGCGAATGAGCTGTTTGATTAAGTTCTTCCTTCAGGCTGAACACCTTGGCAGAGCCGCTGGCAATGTCCCCTTTGGGGAGCACAGCCCCTCAGCTCCAGCGTGCTGCTGCTGGGGGATCTCAGCCAGCAGGACCAGTGACCCCAGCAGAACAACACGGGGGAATTTCAGCCTCCCCACAGCACAGCCCCTGCACTTCAGGGCTCTGTTTCACACCAAACACCCCGAGCTTTTCAGTACTCAGGCAGGAGCTCCATGCCCACAAACCTGCTCATCAAGTTGGCTAATGAATGTGTTTGTTTCTGAATGCTGCAGTGTCAATGTTAGTCACTGCACGGATGTTGGGAACAATAGAGGGATCAGCCAACACCCAAGGTCATTCCCAACTCCAAAGATGAAAATACATTCTTGAGGTGCTTCCCATTTGTTACTGCTTCTATCACTTTTCCCAGTTTGAAGCTGGCTGAGAGCTGCTTCCAGGAAAATAACCATGGCCAGAGCAGATAATGTCCTGGTACACACTGAAGACAAAAACAAGTGATAATTTCTGGAAAATAACACCTTCCTTCTGCAAAGAAAAAAAATGACATAATTTTGTTTATTCTTCAGTTTTCAGGGATAGCTGATTTTTCTCCTAATTTCACACCCAACCTCCTTTTCCCTATCTTTTGCTAGATACCAGTACTGTGCCATTTTCAGGCTCCCATGGATAAAACATCCTTCTAGATGACTCCTTTCATTAGTGTGACTAAACTTGGAGACAGATATTTATGATATAGCAATGACTTCCAGCTGCCTGAATCTTAAAGGAAGAATTTTTTAAAGAAGACTTTCATATGAGGTGTGCCTGTTAAAGCTGCTGATAATATTAATAATTTGAGTCTGAGTTATTGCATATTTAATTACCATAATATGATATTATCAAATAGGATGCCAGTGAGGAAAAACAAGCCATACTTTTGAGCAATGACAGGCTTTTTACTCCATTTTATTGAATAACAAATGCCATCCTTGTCTTAGGTGACTCTATCTGCTTTTATAGGCTTTACTTAAATTCCAAACCAGTCCTATATAATATATGTTGTACCATCAACCTAGAATTAGGGATGTTTTTGAAAGCCCAGTGGCTGCAGTCCTGAAGTCCATACAAACAATTTGATAGACTGTGAAAATATATGTTTGTTTTCTTCTGTGGATGTGGCACTTAGGGACTTGGGGCAGTGATGGCCTTGGCAGTGCTGGGTTAATGGCTGGACTCAATCTTGAAGGTCTTTTCCAACATAAACGATTCTATGGCTCTTTGATTCCATACCTATAGTGGCATAAGATTGGTCAAATAATCATGAAGCACTGGGAAAAAAAATGCCTTTAAAGTGTGAAGTCTCATTGCTCAGGAAGTGGGGTAAGGAATTTCAACAGCATTTCCACGTGTGCCAAAGGACTTGGATTTACTCTGACTCCTCCATCAGTCCTTAAGACCTTCAAAAGCCACTTACTATTTTGTATTAAAAAGTCATCACGTATTTAAGTCACGCTTCAAGCAGACCTGTTCCTGCTCTCCTCCAAGCACATATCTCTTTTAACTGCGCACATTTTCTTCCCCTGGCTGTGCTTGAGCAGGCTGGGCAGTGACTCTTCACTTCTGTCCCTTATAATGCAGCTTGGTCAAGCTACACAACACACAGGAAGGAACATCTTTCCTTTTAATTTTTAGTTTCTGCCAGTTTGGGCTATACGAGTGCTCAAGCCTGTCATATTAATAGTAGTATTTTTCCTTCAAGAGCCTCTTCTCTGAAGGACCAGTGATACCTTGTCCTGTTGTGGCATTGCAAAAGCCAGGCAGGAGTTACAGTTTAGTTACAGATCACACCCCATGTGCAACACTTGGGACAAGGCTTTTGCACTCTCTGTAATTCTGAAGTCAGACAAAACATGTAAGTGGGGTTTCCAGACACTCCAGAGAGTCCACTTGGGAATTAAAAACATCGGGGGAAACAAAATCTGCTGCATACAACATTACAGAATAGAAATAGCCACTGCTCACACTGAGTAGTAGAACTGGGAGTATATAGCGCAAGAAGGAAAGACCTGAAGGATGACAGTGCCCTGACAAATGTATCCTGAAAGGCCAAATGTTCCATGAAAGCCCCTCCTGCACTCACAACAGAGAGGAGTTTATGTGAAAGTGTTAAATGTATGTTCCAGAGAGAGCTATTCCTAGTTTCCCTAAGAATGCACCACAAGATTTTATAAATAATCAATTCAAAAAGCTGGAAAACAGAAGAAAATTATTTCTTTATACAGAGAAGATCACACCTTTTATGAATTATGAACTATGAATTTATATAGCAGTCCATATGTGCTCATGAATAAATCCTTTTCTGAAACTCAATACTTTGGTAGCTGTTCACTAAGTTAAATTTTACACGTGTTTTTGAGGAGAAGCCTAGGAAATTAAGATACTTCCTTCCTTTAAGTCTTGCTTAAACCAGTGAAACCCCAGGACCTCAGTATGGTTTTGCAATGTCCATTTGTATTTCTGGGACTGAAATCCTTTAAACAACTCAGAAACATCCCAAGAGGAGAAGAGAAGCACCCAGATGTGTGCATTGAGGAGAAAAAGCTGCTTTGTGTGTTTAGGATGTTGTTACTTATCAAGAGCTTGCATTGAGACTGAGGATTTTTTCTATTTGCCTGAATCAAACAATTAGATCTGTAAATTTAGCATTGAAAAATTGTATGATGATACAATAATGAGGAGAAAATTGTTTCATTTCTATTTAATTTATACGGAGTTGACCTGAAAAGAGTGGAAGTCAGGGCAACTTACAGGAGTTTTTACCTGTGAATTTTCACCTTTACAATTCTAAATAGTGTGTTTGCACTGCCAGGGAACTCCACGGTATCTGGGCTTTTTTTAACCTTTAAAACTGTCTCAGCTGCATTATTGCTCCAACTTTGAGCCTACAACATAATTAAAGCAAGTCTATTAACAGAGTATCTCACACACACACCTTTGTCACAACTTTGAATTGTGATATGCCTGCTCTGATGCTTTTTCTACCTCCAAGCCAGCACCTTTTTATGACCTTTTACTCATCCTCAGCTTGTAGTTTCTCATGCAGTTAAAGTGAGCCATGCTTATTTTTAGCACATACAAATACTCTAGGAACTACAGAACTGTTTGTTATCTCTGTTGGTAGAGCCCAATTGTTTTCATCTGTTACTTGGTGGAAATTACCATGGAATTCAGTTATCTTTTTGTTGTTGGTAATGCTTACATTTCTTAGATAATTTCTCCTTGCCCATGAGTTACTCCCACTGCTCTTTCCTAACATGGCTTTGCACAGCTTTAGGGGAACATCTCTTTTAAAAGAGTATTTCTCTTAATTATTTTTGTACCTCTATGTATTATTTAATGCAGCTGAAAGGATGCTGTCAGGTTTATATCCACATTTCAATCTGAGGTGGGATAACCTCACTTAGCTCACTCTCCTATATCCTCTGCACTATTTTGGGTAAAACACCTCATGGGAAAAAACAATAAAGCAGATAAATCACTGTAATATTAACACAAATTTTTTCCCATTAGATATCTATCTTGCTACACAGAATTTATGTCTGAAAGGAATGTGGCTATAACATTTTCCATTATATTATCATGCTGCTAAATCTTTCTTGGCAAAGGTAGTGGTAAGGTGCAACAACTCAACTGCTTGCTTGACAGCTTATTCCAGGAATAATGTAGAGGGGTAAAAAAGTTCTACTCATTACTTCAGTAATGAGATGTTGAGGGGGGTAAGGTTTTAATTCCTTTTGCTTTGGCAGGCTGCAAACAGGACACCAGATGCGAAATATTTAATAAATAAACACTGCAAAGGCTCTGATCCACCTATAGCCAAGTCCTGACTCAGCCTCCTCTTACTGAAATCACTTGGAGCTTAGTCAAGTCCAGATAAAGAGCTCATTTCAGTGTTGGATCCCAGCTGAGGATTGCTACATCCAAACTAGGTTAGGAACCTGCTGCTAGGAGTGGTGGCAGTGGGACAGGACAAGGCAGCTTTGCTTTGGTACTCTCTTCAGTCAGCTCAGCCTAGAACAGTCCATTTTCTCTGCTTCCAGCTGCCTCTGGAAAACCTGAGAAAGCTGTTCCAGCACCTGGGTGTCTCTGCCCTGCCACTGCCCTCTTCACATCCTATTTTTTCCCTAAGAATCTTTTCCCTTCCCAGAGTTAACTGGAATAGCCATGAGGGGATGTCCCCTCAACAAGTGAAGCCTTTGGTGTCCAGGTACAGCTGCTCAATGTCAAACATACACTGATACAAGATGGGCTGGTTATGAATCTCAGGTGGAGACTCCAAAATCCACTTGACACAGCCCAGTAGGACTGTCCAGCAAAGAGAAGGTTCAGCTGTGGGATCTGATCCTCCTCTGGAGCCCCAGCTCATGAAATGCCCTGTCAGAGTAAACAGAATGGCACAAGCATTCAACTGGTATCATCAACGTCATGGGAGCCGGGACTCATCGAGTCCAATCACGTTCAATTAATAATTAACATTTTAAGTTGCATTTGCAATAAACACTGCATAGGGGGTTTTGGTCACTGATTCCTCGTCAGTAAAACTCACATTTTGGAATCACTTGTGTAAGAGGCTGGGAGAAGCGCAAAAAGCATTTGAAGCGAGGGAGGGGCCTGGGCTGCAGACTGACTGCGGCAGATGCCCGAGGGCAGACAGCTGATAACAGACACAGCGAGCCGCAGCACTCTGGGGACAATCCAGGCACCTTCTGACCGGGGCTCCACATTGTCCTGGATAAGCCCAAAATAGAAGCAGCAGAATGACACAATCCGCCTCTTTAGTCGAATGTCCCATTTTAGAGGGCCACCAGAACTCCATCAACTCTGTACACATAAAAATCTATATTGTGATGACAGCACAGTGCCTCTGGCACTCCAGGTTATGGAGGTTATCCTCCAGTCTTTGGGGGACAGTGTGTGGTCTCAGAGCCATCCTGCAGCAGCAGGTGCTTGCAGTGCCACACAGACCATCAAATACTGCTGTGATTTTCAACAGTGTGGGCAGCTTAACAGGCATAACATTGGGCTCAGTGCTGAACTGCTGGTGTGACTAAAGGAAATGGCACCTGGAAGGTGGACACAGTGCAAAATATTAAAGTATCCTGAGCAGCTGGCACCCAGCAGGTTATTCCATAGGTTGTTTTAAAAAATAAGATAACAGCACAAGGAGGTTTGTGTGTTCTTTCCATGACAAAGAATATGCTTTAGAGGACATTTTATTGAGACATTTTCTCAGCATGCCTCAGCCTGTGGTATGTTGGGTATGGCCTCATGGTGACTTCATCTGCAGGTTTACCTTCCCATTCTCGTGGGACACCAATCTGCTGCTCCAGGCACTGAGTCCTGAAGGCCCCTCTTGTACCATGTAAATTCTTGTCCCTTTATTCCACAGGACTTACTGAATAAATTATTTCAATCTCTTTAGAGAAATAGAGGACTGATTGTGTAGCCGCAGTTCTTAGTTAGCAAAGGAAGTTCTTTTTGCTTGATTCTAAACGTGGATGTCTGTGCAACAGTCATGAGCTAACTCATCACTCTTGTATTATTATATACACTAAACAAGTGATTATTGGAAATCTCATCAGCTAATTATAATAAATCAAAACGGACTAAGCATCTGGAATCAGTCAGTACGATTACTTCTCTTCAACCAGACTCATTTTACCCTAGAAGACTGTATATAGCTAATTTAGCATAGACACACTCTCAAAATAAAATATATATATAAGCCTATGAAATAATTCATCCATGAAGGTTGAATACAAGTATGAATATATTATACAAGAAGCAGGCAGATCTTTCCTGCTATCTGTTGCATCATCCAGGGAATGTAGGGAATATGTACCTTCTACATTTCAAAGGTCTGTTGAGATCACCACTGGTGCTCCCCAAACTGTCATTTACACAGCCCAGGGTTACCAGAGCCAGCCTCTCCTTTCTCAGCACAGCAGTTCATTCCACTGGGGGTTTATCCGGCCTCTGTCAAAGGGCAGGTTGAGTGTGACTTTTTCAAAGAAATAAATCCTCAGAGCTGCCTGCAGACTCTTAGGCCCCTGGAATTCCATTTGCTGCATAGGCTGGGGCACAGCATCCAGAAGCAGGCCTTGGAAAGGTGGGAGTGTTCTTGCTCTGCTGTGGCCTGCTGTCAGGGGAAGGGATGGCTGGGCATGGGGAAGGAATGGGACACAGCCACCACTTGCTCTGTGCTGATGATGAGGTGTTTTCAACTCAGCCATACTCCCAAAGCACTTTCCCTTCTGAATAAATACATAGCCTGTATTTTATTAGGCCTCCTCGGTTTTGCAAAATCCCACCTACAAGATGCAGTAAGGTTTGCTTTAACAATGGAAATCTCTGGCTGAGAGGCAATGACAATCACCCAGCAACTGAAACAGTTCTCTGCCCACAGCTCCAACCACTCACAGGAAAACAACACAGCAACACGGGTTGCAAAATGTGATTTGTTGTTTTATTTGGTCTTAAAATGATTTGGCTCTTGGTCCACCACTTCTAAGAACTGTCTGTGTTAGGAAAGATAGATTGCTGAAACAACAGATTACCTTCAGCTGCGACTGCACTGGAGCTCCTCTGAGCACAGCTACTCTCAATTTCCTCTTGAAGCTTAGGATTTTTGGGGCAGAAACTGGAACTGACATAAAACTGTATTTTCCTCGTGTGGAAGAAATGCAAAGACTTTGTACTTCCACCTTGTTTTCTCTCTCCTTTGTTTTCTCTAGGAAGTACTAACTGAGCCAGGAATGGATGTCATGCTCCTCACTTTTGTTCTCTAACTGCAAGACTATCCTTCGCCTAAATATCAAAGAGAAACCTGCAAAACAAGAATTACAAGTTTTATGAAGATACAACAAGCCAAATTAATTCTTGAGGCAAGTACACAAATGAAATGCTGTTAGAAGACTCTCTTACTATCTGCTGGGGGAGAATTTCTTCCATTATAATGAAACATAGCTAAAAATATCCTATATTATAAGAACACTGGAGCTTAATGTGAGGCAGTACACTTAGAGAGGATGATTAACAGATGTGTCACCAGCAGTAACACTTCCTGAGTAAAGCATTTTCACTCACAGTTGCACCCTATTAAACCAAGGGAGAGTCCAAGGTATGAGTTGAAGTTCATTTAGATAAACAGTTTTGATATGCTCAGGGCAATATATCAGCTGTATCAGTCACAAAAACATTTTATGACAGTAAGTCTACAGGTGCCACCTAGATTAAGCTTGGAGTTTCCTGGCCTCATGAACAGTTTCAGAAGTACAGCTAGCAAAACGTGAGAAAAAGTTAGAAAAGTTGTATTACAACTGGTTTGTTGGTCTGAAATTCCTAAGTCCTGTTACAATGACTCAGAGCGAAGACAGGTTTTAGTACTTTAGAAGAAGTAAAGATTTGATTTAAAAAACCAGGATGTAAGGTTTTGTTTCTGCAGCCTTTGTGAATGACATTGATCTGTTGTTCGGGTTTTTTTATGCAGTGAAAAAAATTATGATTTATAAGCTCTGAGCACTTCCTTAGCTACACATGCTATTTTTCTTATCTTTATCACCTGAAAACAGCAGTAATTGATTGAAACTAAAAGCAGGACTACTTGTGAACGGGATTGCGATGTATCCAAGGCAACCAAAGGCCATGAAAATTACGCTGGACTAGGACTGTGACAGTAGACATAAAAAAAGTTAATTAATGGGAAGAAATGCTATTACTGGGGGAAATGTTATTACAAGTTCAAAGCCTGCTGGCGATGCTGATGTTTTTACTGAGAGGCTCATCCCCTTTTCACAACTCGGGATGCATTTACTTCTGTGGAAAATCCAGCACATTATAAACCACACCACACAGACACGCAAACACAGCACACAAAACACAAATAAACCCAAGTCCATCTTAAATGAGCTGCACTTAACAGGGAGGAAAAGACATAGGTTGTTACTCATAGTCTAATAAAAGAAACTTAACAGTGCTATATTAGATTTACAGCTTGAAGAAAGGTCAATCCGAAGTGTCTCCACGATCAGCCTCACCCAACATTTCATTCCTGAGCCCGGCGGCTTGTGGGGGGTTTCTTGTACCTGATGAACAGCAAGGGAAGGACATTTGAACAAAACGATGACAACTAATTGTGGGTAACGCTGGTGTGTTGTACTTGGGAATACAACACGTCCTAAACCACGCAGGAGTGCGTTTGGGGCAACAATTGGCCCCTAATTTACAAAGCCCCCCGCAAAAGGGAAATTTATGTCAACATCCTCAGGACGCTAAACTGAGCAGTAAATACTACTTCTGAGCTTTGCGTAACGCACAACGGCTGAGAGCAAATTCTGTTCGGGAATTCAAAACACTTTTTTCCGCTGCAGTCTTTGGGCCGTCGCCGCGGCAGCCCGGCGGGTTGCGGCGCGGAGCCCTCAGCGCTGCGGGAAGGAGCCGCGGCAGCCCTCACGGCCCCGCGTCCTCCATTTGCTGCGCTGCCGCGCCGCCCGCGCCCTGCCAAGATGGCGGCGGCTGAGGGCAGGCTGAGGGCGGGAGGCTGCCCTGCGCGCTGCCCTCGGCTCCATCCCGATCCCCAAGGCTGGCTGAGGGCGGCATGCTGCCCTGCGCGCTCCCCTCGGCTCCATCCCGATCCCCAAGGCTGGCTGAGGGCGGGATGCTGCCCTGCGCGCTCCCCTCGGCTCCATCCCGATCCCCAAGGCTGGCTGAGGGCGGGATGCTGCCCTGCGCGCTCCCCTCGGCTCCATCCCGATCCCCAAGGCTGGCTGAGGGCGGGATGCTGCCCTGCGCGCTCCCCTCGGCTCCATCCCGATCCCCAAGGCTGGCTGAGGGCGGGATGCTGCCCTGCGCGCTCCCCTCGGCTCCATCCCGATCCCCAAGGCTGGCTGAGGGCGGGATGCTGCCCTGCGCGCTCCCCTCGGCTCCATCCCGATCCCCAAGGCTGGCTGAGGGCGGGATGCTGCCCTGCGCGCTCCCCTCGGCTCCATCNGCGCGAGGAGTGGGACGGAAGCTGAGAGAGTACCGACTAGCGGAGGCTGCCGGGGACGGGACGGCGGCGAGTCCCGGGCAGGTCCCGCTAGGGGGTGCGGGGTTTTCGCCCCAGAGGCTTTGGGCTGCCCTACTCGGCGCGGGAGTCTGGGCGGGATAGAGAAGCGGGGCCGAACAGAGGAGTGTAGCTGTTCAGGATCTCCCCCAGAACGTGCCTGCATTTTTGTAGTTCTTTACAAATGCCCTAATAAACAGCCTTTTGCCTCAAGTGCTGTAAAAA